>JAQFYQ010003086.1:0-11007 GCA_034694885.1 Buchholzia appendiculata
GAGAGAGAGAGAGAGAGAGAGAGAGAGAGAGAGAGAGAGAGAGAGAGAGAGAGAGAGTTTAGTGACTATTCAGAACAGGAACACACAACGCTCTTGCTCTGACTACTCATGCAGTATTATGTATGTCTGCAAGGTTTTAGTTGAAAATTTGATTACGTTATTTAAACTTTCTGTCACGGATTCTAGCGATGATGTTGCAGCTATTTATTTTCTTTTGAAATTTGAAAAGTTCACAATTTTAAATAAAATACGCAACTGCTGTTGTAAATTCACTTTAGACAATGCTGGCAATTCTCAAGATTAAAGAGCCATCACTGCGCTGCAGTGAACAACGACATAAAGTGACAACAAGACAGCACAATTTCAAGTGACACCAAAAATATGGTTGTAGTTGACACTGACTTACCAGATGACTTGTCTAAATCGTGAAAGTCCTGTTGAATATACAGTAGAGGGTACTAATTATATTAATGGCCTAAATTATGCGTGCTTAAAGCTTTAACGTAACATATAGAAGCCATAAAATATCAGACATTGCAGTTCGAGTAAATTTTGATAATTATTTTCTTAGCAAAAACACGAGTTATTATCAACAAATCAGCAGAACAAACCAATGTACGATGTAAACACCGAATGCAACATAATCATCACAGATCGGTGTCAGAGCTGACCTACAATTATTACAATGTGAATCATTTGATACTTAATAGTATAAACCAATCATAACTCATCTTCTCAGTTGTTTACTGGTTCTTTTATATGTACGAAGTCATCAAATATGTTGACGATGCTCTCCGAGACGCTTAGAACCATTGAATGTGCGACGTAGTGTGTTGATCGGCTCCAATAAGGTGGAGATGTTGATGTACATGCGTTTACGATAAATTTGTCTTCCAAAAACGAGTTGAGAGGAAGTCTGAATGCCGTGAGTGGTCGAGAGACAAAGGCGCGTACGCCGTGCAAGCAGGAGGCCAGGGTTAGAATCCCGGTTCAGGTTTCAAATTACTGTAACAAATTATTGTAATATCCCTTACGACTTTGTACATACTTGCGGGGAAAAGCAAGCCTAAAGTCTGCACACAATGTCATGCAATAACTCATGTCATCCATTATGCTATAACTCATGCTATCCCTCGTGTTATCCCTCATGTTATCATTGGATCGAGTTGATCAATTTGTGTATCAATCGACATCAATCCTATAGATTTGTTTTCGTCATCCATAGAGTTATACTGTTATATAGTCAAGCATTCTTCTCATTGAAAATGGCGTTTGTGTTGCGAAACTTTGTCAAATAAAATCAGCGTCTGAGCGGAAGTGAGACGATTTTATTAGATAGAAATTTTGATATTGCTGCTCATTAATTTTCTTACTTTGTGGGTTCTTCAAAATGTTCAAATAGCATTTCATTCTGCACAACCAATCATATGTTTATCAATAATAGTAAGTTTCGTTTTTAATCAAGCTGATATACGTCTTCATAGAATTTGTTATATTTCTGTTTCTCACTATGATAACGATATTGAGCAGTTTTCGCCATTTAATTTAAGCGATTCGTAAGGATGCTAGTTTCTGAACTCTTTATTCAGTATTTGCAATGCATTATGATACAAATTGTAAGTCATCGACATGCATGTAATGCTCTGATTTGAAAAAGGCCTGATATTTGATAATTACACGTCTGCATCTACATACCATCTACTGTGTCAACATATATTCCCGCCATTATTGTAGACGATTATACTCCGAGACCGTTTGCGTCTTCTGAGGCGGCGCTGCTACATATTTCGAAGGAAACTACGTTCGCATTGACGGTTTTGCCGAGAGCATTTGTTTCTATCTGGATTTGGCATTATCTGCATACCACATCCGAGTAAGTATATAACTCTACATCGACCCTACGATTGTGTTTAGGTTTCTTGGCAACACAGGAACAAATGCATCATACTTACATTGCAAACGTTTGAGATTATATGTGTCAACTAGAATATCCAGTCAAAGGTTCCTCCGATTATATCGACAGTCTGCTTGTCATTATTGTCCACGCCAATGCCTTGTTGATCAGCATGACTTTCGCTTCTATAGTGGTGTGCAAAAGTCTGGCACCACCCTGTTATTTCGCTTATTTTCAGCTTTCTGACCTCCCACGTTATTTTTTTGTACATTTGTTTTATATTTCGAGTGTTTCACGGTACAAATGATTCTTTTGAGTATTATGATCAACTCTAGGACCACTTGCTCGAGTTTCTAACATTAATTTTGATGCTAGGACATGTGCGCACATGTAGATCTTCTATAACTTTCTTGGATCTTGAGTGAAAAGTGGATCGAGATCCTCCAATAAGCACTTTGTTATTTTGATCAATCAAAAGACTGATTTCGTCAGCCAATCACAGTCCAGGCGTCTAGGTAACATTGCATCTATGAAATGGGCGCATTCTTTCGAATTCCATACACCGTCAGAATCTACCATGCATGTTGAAGAGTCGCAACCTGATGTTGGAAGATAGAGTTGGTGTGACAGCGATGAACGAGGAAGTGTATTCTTGGCGAGAGATCGCTATGAAAGTCGGATGCAATCACAGCGCCGTTGTAAGTATCCTGCATGAGAAGAAAACGACAGGTTCGGTGGTTGACAGCCACGTTCCGGTGACGACACCGGTCGTCTATGTGTATCAACACTACGCCAGGACCGGGCTCTTCGACGCTTGTCACTGACAAATCGGAAGTTGACTTCTCCTCAGCTACTCCGTGAATGGTCTAATAAATATAACATCAGTGTAAATTCATCACCAACTGTTCGTCGTTTGAGCCTGATGTTTGGACTACGGGACTGTAAGACGCGCAACATGCCACTGATAATGAACGTGCACAGGTGCAAACGGATTGTGCGGTCACGGAAGCACTCCATCTGGACAAGTGAGATGTGGGAGAAGGTTCTTTTCAGCGACGAAAGCACCTTCTGCTTGCTTGGCAATCAAGTCCACACTTACGTGAGTTTTCCTGGAGAGGAGTTCAAACCTGAGTGTCTAACTGTCAAACATCCTTTCCAGGAATACCCTTCCTCTTTCATCACTGTCACACGATTCACGAACACGATCCTCCAACATCAGGCTGCGACTCTTCTTCATGATTGATTCTGAAGGTGTATGAAATCTGAAAGAGTGCCCCCAATGAGTTGCCCTGTTGCCTAGACGCCTGATATGTGATTTGCTGAAGAAAACAGTCTTTTGATTGGTCAGAATCAAAGCGTGCTGATTGGAAGATCTCAATCCACTTTGTACCCATAATCCAATAAAGCTATAGAAAATCTACATGAGCGTGTGCATGTCCTAGTTCAAATCTAATGTTGAAAACTCGAACAAGTGGTCCTAGAGTTGATTAAAATATCCAAAGGAATCCTTTGTAACGTGGAACACAAAAAAACAAGGAAATTTACTAAAAATCAACGTGGGGGCCACGAAGCTGAAAATACGCGAAATAGCAAGGTGGTGCCAGAGTTTTGCACACCACTGCATTTATTGGCATACAACATTTTTGCTCTTTAGTCAACAGAGTTCCAGTCGATTTATGTATGATATTGTGTGCAATATAAAATATTTCCTATTTCTCTGGCAGTCAGTTGTCCGTCATTATTATTATCGCACTCACTATTATTAACGATGTTGCTACATGGCGTCAGACAATTATTGAGATTTTTGACACTTTCAATTATCTTTGATGCAGTCTTTTTTTCTTCATAATCAAATCCCTATTTATAGCCGTACCGAATTCAAAACAGCAGAGGTAACTGCTAAGAAAATTTCTGGAAAGTAAACAAAGTACTCGTTTGCTGCCATTCACGGCATTCTGTTTGCTGTCAGGAATATAATTACTAAGCATAACATCTACTATATTATCAAAATAATTGCAGTTGTTTTACTTCAGGAAAGCTGGTGCGTCATGAACAATCTGTAACATTTAAACGTTGAGGCTAGAGAGTGAAGCTCGCTTACACTATCAAATTCACATCAATGATAGATACATAAAATACTACATGCCATTATTTAGTGATGAAAATTGTGGACATGCTATGGGCGCGCGAAAACTCCAATCCGGTTGTCCTTCAAAATTGTTCACAATTAACCGCTCTATAAAATAAATAGAAGAGGAAGTCTTGAATGTATTTCATGCAAATTTACCGTTATGTGAATCGTTGCATTCATGTTTGCTTTTACACTGCAAACACTAGCGAGGCTAAATGCCAGCGTAAACATCGATTTGACATGTTTGCAGAATATTATAGATAGGCTAACTATAATAGCACTGAGCCATAAGCAGGCACCAGGCGTAACATGGTAATAGCGTTCATGCTAGTAATAAAAGAGTTTGTGAGATTTACATTTGAAAACTGCACCTCAGCATACAATCTAAACAGCAATAATTAAGTAGGCGTACTTCTAAATACCCATACCTGTAGTAAAGTAAGCGTCTCCGCCTCTGCACGTGAGATTTCGTGGCTAAATAACTATTGACTTAAAACGAAAATGCAAGAACACATAGATAGCAAAGCAAAAATTGAAATGTGTTCATCTATTAAAATCAAATATATTTTATTACAACGATGCAGACATTACAGAGACGAATTCCAATGTAGAAGCATGGGAAAAAATCTAGTGTCAATTAGCGAGACGTCGCAGTTTAAAATGTATAAATATCTCTGTGTGTTCACGTAGAAGTTTTACCTCCTTCATTTACTTAAGTGATCACGATGACCGTTTATTTTTGAAATCCGCTACAATTCACGGTTTTGGCTCGATATGCTTAGTCTCTAGAGAAGACATTTTGCAGACCTGGCATTATGCATTGCCATTAGATGTCTACTAGTACCTGGTGAACTGATCCCCGGTCTACTGGTACATGGTCTACTGATATCTGGTAAATTGGTCTCTGTAGTCTACTGGCCCAAATGGTATGCAGGTTCCAGATGGTAGAAGGTTTATTTGGTGATTCAGACCCGATTAACTCGCTCTCATGTATCAGCGTTGACAACTATGACCTGGTTTAAACACTTATTTACTTATTGAGTCAAATTCCGACACAGAAGGAGTATCGCATTTTTCTAGAACGAGTTAAACGTGCTGTGTCAACATAATCTACAGTTAAATTTGATTACATACCTGCATGTCATCGCTCATTTGTCGTATACATAGCAATCACTTGCTGCTATATGGTTAGTAATTATGGTACGAATCTCGATGATTCTCAGCGGTGAATTGAGACACTATAAACTACATGTATATTCAATGTTTCAATTGAAATAATGCTGTAAGCTTTGATTATAAATGTTGATTATATAAACTTTACATATGAATGTGTGAACTTGAAAATTATTAGAATAGTATTACCTTTGCGAAATTTCAAAAAGTTTAAACGTTATGTAATAGTAATCTTATTGTAAAGGTATTGCTTGAGCAATTTTGCATTTATTGCGTGATAAAATGTTTTAAAGGAACTATCACATGTAAACTATTTGCCTTCAAGTCATGAGAAACATTTGTGTAGAAATTTGTCTGAAGAAGAACATTTGAGATCAGTAAACCGGTGACAAGTAAACAGGGAACCAGCAGACAGCATGGACCAACTTAACGGGATAAGTAGTAGTCCTGGTGTACCGGTGTCCGATACAACATGGACCAACTTAACGGGTTCAACAGAGACCAATCGACCAGTCAACGAATGTTCAGTCATGTTAAACGGCTTTTACAGTATACTCTTCTACCGTTGATGGATCTAGACCGAACCATGACCGATGTGCTGTGACGAAATATGACAGCGATATAAAATACTATTTTATTTTAATGCGTCAAATATTGACATGATTATTCACGAGTGTCGATTGTTGACTATCACATGTGCTTGAATACCATATAGACCTAGAGGCTTAAGCTCACGCCCACCTAGCTCAGTCCTTACTAGAGGTACGACCCAGAAGTCTTCTTTTGTACGTCCCTCTGCAGATAATGTATGCAGAATACTAGCTTGCTTCTTCTTTTAACTACGACTTCAGGAAAAGAAAAGGATCTAGCTGGAATATGAATATATAAATAGCTTGTAATTGCAATTTACACTAATACGTCTCCTTAGCGGGTGACTCGGTGCATACTAATGTCAAGTTAAATTATCCCTGCGTTGCTTGCGTAATTAATTTTGAAGTTTATATCGCAACAATAAATCGTGGATATTGCTTCGCTTATCTTCGAATATGATCAACAATATTCTTGTGATGCAATTTGAAACTTAGTAAGTTAATAATTATTATCATCGCTTCAAAGACAACTTCGCACAAACAAAGAGACTAAAAGAATTGAGATTGGCGGCATAACACCAGCTCGAACATGGATATTAATAACTTGATAACAGTTGTCACAATGGTTCTAGGACGATTCACCGCCGGACGGTTCACCGTAGGACGGTTCACCGCTAGGACGGTTCACCGCTAGGACTGTTCACCGCTAGGACATTTCACCCGTAGGACGGTTCACCCCTAGGACGTTTCACCGCGGTTGTTGTTAATTTTAATGTGTCATAGTAAAATAATTCAGACGATATTACATTATAACAATTAATTTTAGCTAAAATTATGACAAATAGGAGATTTTTAAAAATTTATATATGAATTTAACCCCTTAAAATGAGTAAGATTAGTTTAAGGTTAGCGCTTCGGAAGGTCAGTTATAAGCACGACGCCTGTAAAGGAAATACTGTTACAAGCCTGCATCGACAAGCCTACATTGAAAGCGACACTGTTATGGCACACCAAGCAGAAAATCTCGAAATTTACAATCAACAGGAAAAGAAAGTCGCAGTGCAGATAATTGAGCGTTACATTCAGTGAAGCGCGATGCAACTAGCGTGTAGAACTATATCAAATTCAATAACTCTACTCTAAGACACACTACATTGTTCACAAGTTCACCATAGTATCTTATACGCGTAGAACAACTTTAGTAGTGCAAACCGAGGCCTTTAACCAGCAATATACGCATGTCTACTTCTATTGTAAGAAGAACGGCAGATAGTCATGTTCTGAACATCAGAGTGAGGAAAAACGGTAGTCTACGATGGTTATGAGTATTGGAAAGATAAGGACAATCTTCATGGGATTGATATAACGACAAGTCGTAAACGGTCATCGGACACTTAGTTTTAATTGTTAATTAATTGTTATAATAATATATTCTGAATCATTTTACTATGAAGCACTAACGATTATAACAACCGCGGTGAACCGTCCTAGGGGTGAACCGTCCTAGGGGTGAACCGTCCTAAGGGTGAACCGTCCTAGTGGTGAACAGTCCTAGCGGTAAACCGTCCTAACGGTGAACCGTCCTAGCGGTGAACGGTCCGGCGGTGAATCGTCCTACGGTGAACCGTCCTACGGTGAACCGTCCGGCGGTGAATCGTCCGGATACCCAAATTGCAACATGATGTTGAAAACACGTGCAGACAAGTAACTTGTATACAGTTAAGAGTGATGACACTTATTCTAAATACACATTTTGCATTCGTTTAAAATGTGTTATTTAACGTTGTAGATTAAACACTTCATAGCACCTACAGAAAAATAGTAAAGAAGTGTAATACAGCGACAGAGGTTAATTTAGGTCCTAGGAGTGTGAAAAAATGGGCTATTGACTTTAACACGCAAAAGACGAGAATCTCCGTGTCCCCATGATGCATAAATAAGTATAATTAGCTGACCAGGGTCTATGTAACTAGATAAGTAGTCATACTCTCGTGCAAGCAGTCATCGTTGACGTCGCATGCAGGACAGATATATCAAAGGGCTAAATGGTTGGTAACAACTGTCGCGGTATTAAGTGTCCCAGGTACTAACTGTCGTCGGGATTAACTGTCTGAATGATGAAGTGTCGCGGGACTAAGTGTCGTCATACTAATGATTTTATTTCACTTTTTTTTGCTAATCTCTCAGTATTTTCGTTCAATGTGTATACATAAGGAACAAAGGAATCTTTTACGTGTTATTGAATGTGTGTTATTTACGTGTTTTTGCTGCCGGTGTCACCGGTTTTTGGCACCCCGAAAAATCTCTGCGGACTTTGGTAGCATAATATTTCGATGCTTGGGACCTGTCACAGCTCTATTGAATGTAAATCACATATTCTATACGAAACATGTATTCATAATCATCGCAAACGTATTCGTATCAACATCTCAACTCTGCAACCGCCGCACGACCACAGCGAGTCGTGCTTTGAACTCCTCAGTTCTAAGTGTCTAAAACCGCACCACCACATCGCTCCGCCCAAGACAATTATTCTCTCCGGAATCTTACGTCGCCGACACCTAGGCTTCTGTACTCGCCACGTAGGCTTCTACCGCTCCACACAATTTCAATGCTCCACACAGTCTACTCAACTCCACGCAACGTATGCTACCCATGTCAAATAGGGCAATGAAATAAGTCGCACATTTCTCCCATGTACCTTATGATTTATTTACTTCAACTATGGGTTGTCAAATTGATTAACAATTGTATATATTTATACATTATATTTATATACATACACACACATGCATGAATCACAATGATCTAAGAATATATTAATAAACCGATAATGTCGTCACACGAAGCGTTGGTATTTTTACTTTTATCTTAGTAATAAACGATATTTAATTCGTAATAATAAACCATGTGTTTTTCAATTACTACACTAATTATAAACAATTCTGTAGTCTAAGCCTTATTCTGATGGAGATCAATGGTAGCCAACCTTCCCGCAGGAGACGACACATGATAATGATGATGATGATGATGATGATGATGTTGATGATGACGATGATGATGAAACCTAATTGCAGTGTTTGTTGTTCCAATCAATTCAATAAATTTTGTATACAATAATACATTATTATCTGAGGCAATAATAATTTGTAGCAAGTCAAAGGGCGATGGTCATGTGAGCTGGGTACTGTTGTACATTGTTGGTGTTGTAGTACACGTAAGTAGCGTCTCCCGTTGCTGGTGCCGCTGTTTGTACAACCACGGTATTTCCAGAGTTCATCTGTTGCACTGCTACCTGCGGCTGCTGTACCTGGTGAGCTGTCGTAGTTGTAGTGGTGGTTACTGGAGGATTCGAACTCACCTAGACAAATAAACGTTGTATTTTGATTAACTATTTTAGATTATTTATAATAAACGTAAATGAATATCATCAACAGGTGGTGCAGGTTACTGATCAGTTGCTTGTCGCAGCTCCAGAGGACTACACTCGTGCCCGTCTACTAGTCGATTATTCAGCTGATTGGCTGTATGGCCCACCAATCAGGGACATTGGTCTGGGAACGAATAAGATGAACGTAGAGTGTGCCACTGGCCTACGTCTGAGTGCAAATCTTTGTCTGCCTCACATCTGCCGATGTGGAATCCAAGTGGACGCAAGAGGCATAGACGGCCTCTGTTGTGCACGCAGTGCTGGCAGACATCAACGACATTCTCTAAACAACGACCTCGACCACAGTCCATTTAGTAGAGAAGACATTTCCGCCGTTACGAAACCGCGAGTGGACTTTACTTGTTTCAGGTTCAAGGCACACGACACAGCTTGTATCCCGTGGACGAGGGGGAAATGCCTTCTTTGCGCCTCGGAATGTCATGAAGTTATTGAAGATGCTGTCACTATAGCCATCTGCACTGTACATTGTATTTGGCACCGACAGTTTCTCTAGCATAAGGAAAATCACGAATAAGAAGTTCGTAATATTTACCGGTAAACAATAATTGTTTTTATTCCAAATTATTTGGAGTTGAAGCTAAGAAGTTTAATAAATCACTACTCATTCTAACTTTCTTGATCATTTCCAGGACGACTTCTGAGCTTTCACCGGTTTCAAATAAAAATTGCCATAAGTAAAATTTCAATTTCTGGTTCCCACAATGGCATAATTCAATAGAGATGATCATCAATTTAGTCATGGCATCAATTTGTAAACGCTGCCAATATCAAAGGCTATCCGCATGTTAAACATATCCTGTTTCGGTTTGGGGAGTGGTTTCATCCCCGGTAGTTTCATCCCCCGGTATACTTTCAGCCCCGGTAGTAAAAAACGAAACAAAACGAAATATTTTATGGTCCACTTAAGGCTGATACCAGGCCTCCTCACTTAATTAAAATGAACACGCAAATTATTATTCAAATAAACCATGCTGATTGTCAAGAATTTGCCTAAAATATAATATTATAACATATAAAAAACATCGTGATTGTCAAATAATTCAGCAGAAATTTATTGTAATTGATAGGAGAGATGAGCTATCCCTCGCAAGTTTGTGAGAACATCGGTTTGCCCATCAGCTGCAACAGCTCGTAAGGTCCGTTTCGAAGCAAATCATTCCTTTTCTCGGCTGGATGCTGAACGCCTGTGGTTCCTTGCACTTTTTAAAAATTCGGTTTAAAGTTTTTTTAATTTGTGATTTGCGTTGGCACGTTAGACAATGCAGTGGATTCATCCCCAGTGGTTTCCACTGGGGATGAAACAAGCCAGTGGATGAGATCACCGGGGATGAAACCACCGAGGTTGGAACGTCAAATGATGAAACCTCCGCGTACCCCTGTTGCAACTGTTTAAGATTTTCTAAAGTTATATATATAATAATATCAACAATTTTTCTCGAACCTCATGTCGTGCTGCGCTCATAGCTTTGCCTGTTATGATCATTAATATGAAACAGCAGAGGATCTGAGCACAAGCTGCAGCAACAAGAGTAGCGTTCGAACCGATCATCATTTCATAATTCTGTAAAACAATATAACGGTTTAAAATATGGGAAAATTCTATGGGATGAACTCACTCGTTCTGAGACATTTGAATTCATTACAAATCGACAGATATATCACTATCATGATTATTATCACCATGATCATCATCATCATTGTCGTCGTCGTCATCATCATCATCATCATCATCATAATCATATCATCATCATCGTCATCATCATCGTCA
>JAQFYQ010003087.1:0-11006 GCA_034694885.1 Buchholzia appendiculata
TTGATGAATGATCTGTATGCAGCGAAGGCATGAGTACCTTGTTGATGAATGATCTGTATGCAGCGAAGGCATGAGTACCTTGCTGATGAATGATCTGTAGGCAGCGAAGGCATGAGTACCTTGTTGATGAATGATCTGTAGGCAGCGAAGGCATGAGCATGCACGACTTCTGCCTGGTACGTCTGAGCGAACATGAGCAGCAGATCAAAGACCTTGTGCATCACTTGATTCTCTCCGTTCCCATACTGAAGTTGCTCCTGAAAACACACAGCAAAACATGTATCTGAGTATAGGACATGTGTCACATAGACAGAGTACAGTACATGTGTCACATAGGCTGAGTACAGTACATGTGTCACATAGGCTGAGTACAGTACATGTGTCACATAGACAGAGTACAGTACATGTGTCACATAGACAGAGTACAGGACATGTGTCACATAGGCTGAGTATAGTACATATGTCACATAGGCTGATAGTACTGATGTCATAGACCGAGTCTAAAACATCTCCATCTTTGGGCTGCCAGATTCATGCAATTGCTTCTAATCTCATCGTTTCAGTTATTCTCTGCTCCCACCGAACTAGCAAGCACGGAACTTTCAACGAATAATTTCTCAAGTCTACTGCAATACGAGTAGTTGGCATTTCATTGCATTCAAACATGTATTGAACACTGTGTCCGACTAATTTACAAGCTAAAATTAATTGGACGGATATTTATTTGGATCATATATTCATACTTTATATTTTATACTCTTACGAAATATATTTTATATCAATGTTATATATCTCATTCCTACAAGAAAGGCCCACCTCATAATGCTCACTACACTGTAACTGAGTAAACTTAACAAAACACCATTCAGTCAGAGTAGTACATCATAATAGTAGTAGTACATCATAGTCATACATCATAATAGTACATCATAGCATGGTAACTAAACACATGGCACCTAAGCAAGACTATTTTGTGTTCTATGTCTACGATAGAACCTAACAGATAATAATTCATGTGCTACTTTGGAGCAAAACTTAAACATCGTACAATAATTTGATCGGTTTCTTCCATGTAACATTAAATCTGTCAATGTCCATAACATCCATTCGTCAATCTGTTTTTCTCCATCTGCCACTATCTGCATCACTTACGGCCAATGCTGGACAACAGGAAAAATATCCATTCAAACTTTAAAAGTCAAGTAAACAAAATTCAAGTCAAAATCAGTTCAAGTCAAAAAGAGAAGTGAAGTTGAAGTTGCTGACCTTGAAGTTGTTGACATACATGGTGACGGCGTCGAGTACAATCATGGAGACTTCTACGGAGAGATTTGCTTCCATCATTGCCTGGTGGATACCTTCCGTCTCTGAATTACTCGTGCCTGCAAACAAATTAAACACTTGAAGGGATGCATCAATATCAATCTTTTCCAACTTGAACAGAGTACTCTGACAGCCCTATATAAAAACTTCTGTTCCAAAATGAACATTATTTCAAGAAATTAATCGTGAATTCAAACAGCTGTATGTGCATTCTTTTGCAAACATTTATGAACTTATTTCAACATTAGGCCAACTGCAAATTAAAACCGCGTCAGAAAATCTATCAGAACACTATGCAACAACGTATGCATTACTAGCAAATAAATTGGACAAATCATACAAGATCAGAGTAAAAGAGGAACATTAACTTTCAGCTATCAAAATTCTACAATAGCAGAATCAAATCTATCATTAGCTACTGTCCTCATGTTTAAATTTCCTTCATTAAACTTTATCATCAATAATTTAGCATCTGTTCTTTCCTTTGTCAGAGAGAATTACATGTTTCCAATAATGGCTCTTATCCAAAGGCACTAATACTATGTAATCGTCCATTCATTGAAATTAAGAATGTATCAGAAGAATTTGTTCGAATAGAACAAGTAAAACTGTCATCCCTAATTCTGTATAGCTTTATTACTATTATAATAACACTCAAGTTATCGCTTGAACAGATTACCGTTAGCCTGTCCATCTGTCTGATCTCCGCCATACATGCTGCCTGCCCGACTGCCGACCGTTGCTGTTTTTCTGATCTGTGGTATCGTCAGTGATCTTCTACTGTTACCAATGATACTATAACACAACAATGAATAAAAATATAGCAAGAGGTCAATAATGAATGAAGTCATTAGCATGAACTGATTCTAGTCAGCATCCGTGATAAATACAACCAACTGCTAATAGTTTCAAAGTAAACAAAAATTCTAGGACTTTACTGAACTTCTAAAACATAAATAGAATTAGGAAGCAAGTGGTCAGCGTATGTGTTTTCCTAACAGCACAATAAACAAAAAAAATTACTAAGCATCATCAGTTTATGATACACATTATCATATTATTATGATAAATATCACTAACATCATAATGAATATACATCAACTTTATTTTTCAAACAAATAGCTGTAATAAGTAAATGACTCAAAGTAAATATACAAGCACAATACAAAGAAAGAATTATAAATACAACCAACGTCTCAACCATATCTACATACTTTACAAACAATATATAAAATAGTCATTAATTATTAATAGATGCAATACATGAAATATTAACTGGATTGTTAAGGAATGACTAACCACAGACTCGTAATTCTCTTCTTTCCTGCATACTTGAACTGCTGCATGGCAATTCTGAAAACAATAAATCAACACCACTATTACATACACAGTAGTTTCACACACTTAGGATGTCACACGTCCCGCTTCCCAAACATAATAAGATAAACTTTGGTAACTTTTGTGTACAACATCCACAGAGTAGAATTATTTCTTACACATAGAATGGACCTAGCCGTCGGGATTCATTAAATGTACTCAACGTTTGCCTCTGTGTCTCCACAAGACAAGTAACAAGATTATTGACACCAGCAGATGGCAGACCGCAACATTAAAGGTCACTTATATTAAAAATGACAGTGTGATTTATGCTCAAGTAGTTACTGCTCCCCGAGAGTAATACTATTATTTTAAAAATAAATGTAAAAGCATTAAAAAGATTAAACCACTGTTTAAAGTTTTAAGAACTGCTGTGATTCAATTCAGTGATCTGTAAGACTTACTCCAATACAGCGAAGAAATCGAGCACATCGTATTCAGACGAATTGTTCAACCAGCCCAGCAGTACTTCTAAACAACAAACAAATTAGTAATGACATCATAGATGTACGTAGTCTACCCAAGTAGTGTTCAACAGCGAAACAATACAACATAACTAACAGTACAACTGCAATACATTAGTATGTTAAACACAATAGCCGACATTAATTACACGCAGAGAAGTCTTAAGCCAGAACATCCAACTGTTGCTGCCATCATACATTGGGTGCCAAGGACCTGACTCAGAACAGAAAACTAATGCTGATGCAGAGATCCTGGTGCCCTACACAGGCACAGAACAATGTCTGCTGTTGCCTACCCTGTAGCAGTGAACCACACACTGACCCAGTCAGTCCTTAAACATATCAGTAGTTGCTAACTAGCAAAGAAGCAACTCTCGATAGATCCAATCCACGCCTTTGATTCAATGCTGTTATTTTAAATTTGCGCGTGTTATAAATTGATGTAATAATAATATTGTGCTATAATAATAATTTGATTTGAGAATAATAATAATAATAATAATAATAAACATAATAATAATAGATTTAAGTTTAGTATATAATAATAGATTTAATAATAATAGATTTGACGTCTTCTGGTTAGAAGATTGCCCAAGCACTGATCTCCCACCACAGCCTTCAGCCTGACAAAGTTGCCTGATGCGGTGCAAGGTTAACCTAACCAGGGCCAGTGTCTTAGACAAACACATCAGTCTACTTCTTACCTTGTTACAGCTAGCACCAACTTATACTGCTTGGTGACAGAGGCGGAAGAAAGCGCCCGATTTTGTTCCCAACAATACAGTCAGTCTGGCCTGGGAATCATTCCTAACAATACAGCTAGCCTGACCAGGGAATCGTTCCCAACAACACAGCTAGCCTGACCAGGGAATCGTTCCCAACAACACAGCTAGCCTGGCCAGGGAATCGTTCCCAACAACACAGTTAGCCTGGCCAGGGAATCGTTCCCAACAACACAGCTAGCCTGGCCAGGGAATCGTTCCCAACAACACAGCTAGCCTGGCCAGGGAATCGTTCCCAACAACACAGTTAGCCTGGCCTGGGAATCGTTCCTGTGACCCCTAGCACATGAGACAAGTGTCAACTAACTGAGCTATAGGCCGCTATAAAATAAAAATTTGAAACTAACATCACATTTTTCATGCATGTTCAAGGAGGACCAACCTTCTGCCAGATTCTTGACGACGTACAAGAAGCAGAGAAGAAGATCCTTGCTCTCCTGCTGGTCAAGCTTGTCGTAGCGTGTCACCGCTGAAGCTCCTCCCACCATCGACGACGCTCGAGTGCTGCAACACAACAATCAACAATCAAATTAGACTAACAACATCGTAACAAAATTTAAGACGCAAGATGCTCTAATTCATCTTAGATCAAAAATAATTTATTCCACTTTAGCCAAATAATATTTTATTCGTTTTAGAAAACAATATTTCGTAAATATTTAAATATTAAATCAAACTTCATGCCAATAGATTAGATTACACATAACACTACAGAAGTCAACAATTATTCAGTGATCTCATACAACACACAACATATGGAAGGTATCGACCATAATACAACAGAGAAAATACTTGCATCCAACGCTATTATATTAATCAGCATTTATCTTTAAAATACACGCTGCACAAAAGCATGTATTCTATATTAGTGTCATCACTGTACAGGGTGTACACACGCGACAGTACCTCATATCAGAACAGAGCGAGTCCTTCTGACTAATTGAGTCGATGCCTTTCTCCGTCGATGCCGACTGATTTGATGTAAGAGAACTCGAGGAGCCGTGGTGAGAGTGCGAGGAGTTCTGATGATCAAGAGAGTTCAAGGCCACCGCTGCGCTTGCTAAATACAGCACAACAGATACACTAAAGCATCAAGCACAAAAACTCTGCCATACATTAATTATATTCATTGTCATGATCGTTTGTGCATGTAATATTGCCAAACGAACTATTGACAGGTCAAGGACTGAATGCTAGATGATACATGCAATAATTTTGCTTAATCATAATTCTTCTTCTTCTTCTTCTTTGACTTCAGCGTTCTATGATATCGAAGATCGCTCCCATAATCAAAATGCTCCTGCTTAAGCACGATCAAAATCTGCTTAATCATAATATTTCAACTGAACAAGTAATCTGATAAAAATGTAATTTTCAAAACTGAAGTATCACAAAAACAACAAACCTTGACCGGATATAATGCTGAAGACATTCGGGTCGACCCGGGCGGGTCTTGACCCTGCGCTCGCCGTCGACATGCCCGAGTTGAGCGACGTCTGGTCGAGCGACAACTGACTAGTGTACGAGCTCAGAGTCGAGGAACGATTGAGCGAATCAGTTCCTCCGGACGACAGCTCACTGTTGCCGCCATTAGGGAAGTGTCCGGCGGAGGAAGACTGGTGGAGGTTTGTTTCACGCGGAGTCAGGCGGCTCTTGTTCTCTATGAGGATGGTGATGAGAGGCAAGTACAACGAGGATATCCGTGCCTGGGCAGGCTGTTCACACATCACACAAGAAACAATTTAACAATAGACAAATAATAACAAACATGAGGAATAATAAAGAAAGTTTTAGCATTACTTATGTTCAAGTTAGGAAAATTTAGCAACAGTGACTAAGTATGTTTAAGCAAACGCATTAAAAAAGAGAACAAAAAACTGCAGTAACTAATAAATAAAATCAGATAAAATGTTATCACATTTATGCAGCTCTTAGATTTCATATTGCGACTCTGGTACTTAGCAAGAACTGTGTATGGCGCATACACATACAATTTAAACATACAATTTATCTATACAATTTAAACATATAATTTATCTATATAACTTAAAGACACAGCTTTAAAAACCTTGTCACAAATGCTCATCAATATAACTGTATTTAACAAATTATACAGAGCATACCAAAGATATGGATGAGTTGTGGAGGAGATGGATACCAGGGACCTGCCTTCCGGCAGAGCACTAATGATGATGATGAGCAAAGAGAATAATCCTTAACCAATAACCCTGATAGTTCATCATGGCTGAATGAATCTCTACAAACCTTGGATGAATATCGATCGTCGAAGGAGTGCTTGGCAAGCAGGTTGCGTAGAGTCACGATGGCAAACTTCCTGATGTCCTGGACCTCGTTGAGCGTCGTCTTCACCTCGTGCAGCAGCAGGCCGACGAGGAAGTGATTCTGCTGGAACTCTTCCGTCAACGTGTAGTCGTGCTTCATGTCTGCAACAATCAGCAGATATAGGGATAACACCAATCGCATCTAACAACAGCATCCATTGACTGAAGTAAAAGGCTTGTCCAGTTGACCCAAATAGTCCATATCATGCCATTAGTGAATAAAAAAAATGGAATAAAATCATCACTTTAAATGCTAACATCGCTATCTTCTAAGAAACATAGTCGCCTTAATGAAATGTATTTTATCCTTATGGAAGACTTGAAAGTTGCACTTAACATCTAAACAGTTCAGGTACTGGTTAACTACTCGATGGTTTTTATTATTTTCACCTGGCAACAATTTACTCAACGAAACTTTACACTGTACTATCCTTAAAACTTTGATTACATTACCTTACATGGATTAGATTATCAAACTTGCTGTTTATAAACAATACTATCGACCTACATAATGTATATACAATTATACATGTATATTAAAACCAATAGTGGTTGTCAAATGACATCTTGAAACAATTTAAACTGACTGTAAAGTGCATCGAGTCGAGGATGGGAGGAATAGTTTAAAAATCAAAACAAAATGGAAAAAAAGAAAAGCTGGTAATAAAAAGCTGGCACTGAAGTATGTGAGTTCTAAAACTGGTTATTCTGTTTGTAACTTTTGCAATGCAGAATCACAGACAACTGTCTGTTCCATGCCAAATTCAATTTCAAAATAATACATCCAGTTATGTAGGTTAAAACAGGAAGGCATTTTGGGAGAGAGTGGAAGAGCGGTGCTCTGGGGGATATACGTGCCAGAAAGGAAATGTATTTCCTGTTATGTTTTCTCTACAGTTGCAGTCCTACTCAAATGTCACTCAAATATCACTCAAATGTCACTCAAATGTCACTCAAATGTCACTCAAATGGTCACTCAAATGACTTCTGATGATGATTAAAATTACGTTCAGACAATTCACATGCAAAACAGATATCTTAAATCAACTAGATACGTACTGCAGTATTCTTCAAACAACAACAAAACATTTAAAATATTCTTCAAATAATAACAGAAAATGTTACAACTTAAAGTCCAAAGCCTAATATACCCAAATGTTACATTTTAAACATGGCTATCATTATTTGTTGTCCTTTGAAACCAAGAATGTTACAATGAAATATACAACGTTGAAACAGTCAGAATTTTTATATACCGTATAGGAATAACAGAAATTCCAATTTGGTTTTTACATTATAGTACATCAACAAATAACTGTTAACCAAAGTCCCAGACAAAGACTGAGAAAGTTCAAGAGTCAGTGGATTAAAAACTCAAAGTAATGATTGAGAGAAGATCGTCCAAAAACATGTCATTATTCTAATGTATTACATAAGCAGTATTGCCTTAGCGCTGTTAAACCTATGTTAGTTAGACTAATCCAACTTTCAATCTACCTACGATTAATTCAAATGTCTACAATTAAAGACGACACATTATACCCGTCACTTGGTGGGTTTGTTATTAGAACAGCAGTATGCAATCATAGTATCTGAATTACATCAGTCATGTATCACGTATTGCATGCAACTTTAGACTTTAGCCACAACGTAACACAAGTAATGGATGGCAAGAACTTCAAGTGATATCATAAGTTGCTGCATAATATGTGATACATAATCATTGTAATTCATATAATAAGTCACATAACAATAAGTCAATCAACAATTGTCAGTTGCACGAAAACAACTTACAACAATCATGTAACAAACTGAAATAACAACACCTTTACAAAACTGCTGTTGATATCCGTATGTATGAACTGAGTCATTGTAATTGTTAAACTTATAAGTAATGACACCGCATTGTCTGGGGGTGTCGAGATTTAACATAGATTCACCACCGTACTTTCATGTGCTCGACAAGGCGGAGATTGGTGGCATCAGAAAGAACATCCGGCTGTACAACTTTGCTGGAGTCAAACCTCCAAGAATGGTTATATGCTATAAGCTAATCTTAATTATTATTGTTTTGTGAATGGTGCTTGTGGAGTAGTTTCAAACCTAATTTCTGAAAATAGATCTTACCAGAAATATTCCGGTAAGATATAAAGCAATTTCAAGTAAACACTATCAATCTGGATGATACATGATAACCGCACTGCATGTTGCACAATAGCTAATTGTAGGAGACACTCAGGTTATGCCACGAAACAACAAATTCACCATTATGCACCAAGACATTGACACCAGGTTACTTCACCTTGAAGCTCGCTTGTAATTTGTAGCAAATTTGTACAAAATTACATTTGAAAAATGGGATTTAAATTTTAGGTAGAAGGCCTAGTGAAAATATTACATAACTCGCCATGGGCAATTGAGAAAACGACTGTAAAACACTCATAATCTGAAAGCAAATACTTTCAGAAAGACTAAAAACTAATCATATACTAAAATATCTCAATCCACTCCTCGATGCCGTTATTACTCCAGAAATTAGTTAATAAACGACAGCTAGAGAGACAAAGCCACATGTTAGCAAACATCAACACACAGAGATCAACATTGGTTTACCTTCCAATCCAACTTCTGCACAGCAGTCCAAAGACAACAGAACATGAATATCACGCAAATATGTCAAGCATATATTATGTCATGCAAACTGCTAAATGTCTTAAAACTCCAAAAAAGGAATACTACATAAATTCTATGGCGGAAATAATCTTAACGATTCATTCAGTATTTTGATCCATATTAACACTTTTTTAAATTTAGAAATTTGGGACGATTTATAATAATTAAGAAAATTAGTCAATTTCATCAATATGATTCTAAAACGCTGCGAGATGCGACAGACAATTAAATTAAAATCTTATCCTGCATTTATTTTTATATTTTCATCTTTCTAATTACTAAAATCATAGATAATTTTGTCATACCTTCAGCAGGCAAACTACCTGCCACTTTTACCAATAAAATCTAACAAAATCTTAATCAATGCAGTCAATTGTTAAATGACCAGGTTTCAATTAGTAATATACCTTAAAATCTCAGATGAACAATGGAGGAAAAATGGAAAAAAGCAACAATGTTTATGATTCAGGACAATCAACATCAATCGATTGTTACTCTTGCATAATCACATTCAATGACAGATAAAAAGCCACATTTCCTAAATTTGAACAAAATGTAAGAAGACTAAACCTCCTTTACCTTTATAGCTCTTGACTTGCTTGCGCATCAGCGGCAGGTTCAGCGGTATGTAGTGCTCGTGCGAACAGATGATGCGAAGAAACTCAAACTTGTACTCGTGAAGTATCTAACACAACAGGTTAACAAAAAACTCTGCTCAATAAATCATCAATCAGATGCACCAAAAGCAAGAACAACACAATTTAGTTTGTGCTTCTCAAGAAAGTATGGCACAACACGAAATACTAAATCCTGTTCTCATTATTTGACTGAGAGTACTTCAAGTATAACAGCTCTACACCTAATCTTGGCTACACCTAATCTTGGCTACACCTAATCGTGGCTACACCTAATCTTGGCTACACCTAATCAAGGACTTGCCTGCCCAGCTAGTCTACTGCACAACTATCCCAATTAGCAATGATGCAGCGCAGATTTTGACAATAACTTTATTTCACACTTGCCTTCTATTAGTAATAATTATTATTCAAAATAATAATTCACGACGGTGCTAAAATCCATCAAATCCAAAATCAGCCGCAAATTCTTTGATATCTCCGCTTGCCAGCTACAAACCAACGCTACATTTCCACAATACACATGTGGCAGATATCTCCGTCATGATCTGGAACATGCAGCAGATAAATAAACCAACCCAAGAGATGAAAAACAAAACAGAAATCATCAATACAAGCTCTTACCTTTGGATCGGCAGGTGTGAAGTTCTCCATGTACTGGTTGACGAGTTTGAACACGAAGCCACGATCCATGAACGTGAAACATTTCTGCACAACAACACGACATGAACTTGAAGACTTTCCATATCTTTAGCGCCCACATATCTTACGTATCTATCCCGTCTCAAAGTTTCAACATGATATGAAGGCATACGTTGCAAAATTATAAATAACAAATAAAACATTACTGGAAATGAAATCAAGTTTAATATATATTGTACGATTTCACTTCCACTGGGCCGCCACAGAAACTTGAAGCACTGATGTGCACTCGTTGAATTTCATGCTTTGCAATACCACACGTGATCCATTATTACATTATGATTTAAACACAATTTTAAAAACCAACATGACAATACAACAGAATGTAATATTTAAAAAAAAAATTAAATAAAACAGCACTGCTCTTTTCAACATATCAACATAGCATATGCTTTCAAAGCTCATAGCATAAAACATGGTCCAAACTGAAAAGAAATCAATCTAAATGAATAGAATCCTTTGTAATACATGAGACCTTGTAATCCAAACTAATAACAGTGTACTTTTAATGCATGCCCACACAAGTTGTACAACTAATCTGCTGTATGGTTACAGTGAGAAGCTGACCTTGATGAAGACGGCAAGGCTGCTGTTGGCACTACGTGTCTCCGTCATGTTGTCCCTGTACTTCTGCACGATGTGCTGGCACAACGACTGCACCAAAGTGTTGACGTGAAACTGGAAGCTCGACGGAAAGCGCTCGTTACG
>JAQFYQ010003088.1:0-11005 GCA_034694885.1 Buchholzia appendiculata
TCAGTATTTTCAGCATAATCTTTGATGCATGACATATCAAACTAATTGTTCTATGATCTTCACACTCGTTGGCGTTTTTGGGGATATGTGTATATATATATAATAAATACGTTATTATTTATTTTACTCTGAATTAGTTTAGATAATATCAGATTTTGCCAAGTTTATGATAAATGTTTGCCATGCTATATCGATTATATTACAATATTATATTAACATTGATCGGATTGTTTTACAGGTCGTTCTTCTGTCTACGTTAGATTGAAATAGAAGTTTGGTCTACTTTCAGAACCCCTGAAACCATTTCCCAGCTCCCATGCTTCTTGAAAGCCTGTAACCGTTAAGAGGATTCGTTTAGCATAGTTTAAAAGGTTAAGAGTGGTCTGGATAGCATGCAGTGTAGCGTGCCGGACTGTCAATAGGCTGATTTCTGAATCACCGCAGGAAATTTACGGTTGTCATGTATCTCCGTCATTCTTCAGAGGTCCTCGTGCTTTGTGATGTTATCGCCGCTATGTCGAGGGTCTTCTGCACATGAATTATCAGACTACAAAACACAAACAGAGTAGGCTTGACCGGTTCTCAGAATTCTTCAACGAGAAAATAATTCATATCCAGCAAAAATCTCTATGCTGAAAGTACAACGCACACAAACTACATATAGGAGGACAAAGATATGGTACGATCGAATGTGATTCGTTCCTTTCTTGAGCGTCTTATCAGATGTTTCGTTGGACGCGATACTGAAACTAGTCGCTGTGCTACCGAACAAATCTTCGCCACTCAACTATATTCATCTGTCCTCAATACATGATCCGATACCCTCTCATCCCTCTAAATTAACCAATCTATTATCCATCGAAGAGATGTCTTCAGGATGGTCAAGGTAACCCATGTCACACCTGTGATCACGAGAGATGCCTAGGTTAGTTATCGTCCAATGTCAAAAGTTTCAAAAATCTCCAAGGTTGTAGAGAATGTGTGTTGACTATTGCAGCGAGACTGAACGGTGTAACCTGCTGGAATTGACTAGCAGAATTCTCCACAGCACAGAGACCGCTCTGGTGCAGATATTAGATGACCTCTACAGGATCGTTGATGACTGTAAGTCGGTAGTATTGATCAGACTAGATCTATTGGCCACTTTTGATACCATTGAACATGACATCATAATGAGATGTCGGAGCTGATGTTTGGTAGTGGCTAGTTGTCTGATTAGAGCTGTAGCCCAAGTGTAGACTACTACCATCTGGTCTTCGATTCTTTCCTGAGGGTGGGGATAGCCTACGCTTGCCACCACTACCGAATCAAGAGTACAGAAACTTTGTAGGAGGAATGGAAACACCCATTTCCGGTACGAGTGGACGTCAGAATGGGCATGCAGTCATAAAAATCCAGCCATAATGAGCACTCAGTTACATTACGTCTAACTCTTCCTGACAAGAAAAACACTGACGTAAAATGTTGATGATGAATATGATGATGTTTGGTGTAACTGGGACAGCTCTTCAGCGGTGTGGGTCATATCGCAGGGACAGAATACAATTTGTAGCTGCTGGAGAGGAGCTCTTGGCACGAATATGTGTTATGCGTGTCATATTCTGTCATAAGGCTTGGATCTTGTACTATCAGTCTTCTCTGTACACGTGTCGCCAATGGCTGAAGTAATCACATCAAGTGTCAAAAATACTTTCAGTACTCCAATGACACCCAGTTAAATATCGCAGTGAAATCAGATGCGGATGTTAAGAAACTCTAGTTTACCAGTGCTATTAGAAACTGGTTCATAGAGAACGACATGTTATCCAAATCGGACAAACCGGAGGTTCTGCTTGCTGCACGAAAATGTTACGCGGAGAAGTTTGCATTGTCACAGAATCTGACATGGCGTTCTCCGTGCATCTAGAGTCTGAGTGTAACTCTTGACTAGAACCTGTCATTTTACCAACATGAGAGTAACATTGTGAAGGTGAGCACCATTAATTTCCGTACATAAGTGTTCGATCGGAAGGTGGTGAATGCGATAGCACACAGCACTAGATTCGATTATTGCAGCTCGTTGTTGTGGCTGCATCGGTCAAGAATTTTAAGAGGTTAAAACAAGTCTAGACACGACCTTGGGTCGTGTTGTCTTGGCTGCCAAAATATGGGACCATATCACTTCAGTGCTGCGAGAACTACATTGGCTTCCAGTCCCATAAGGAACTCAGTTCAAAGTTACACTAATAACTCGAAAGACGCTGAGTACTGTTGCTTCCGTAGCCTCATGCACGAATACGAGCCGTCAAAAGACTAGCTGTCAGAAGGTCTTGTTAAAATCCTGAAAGTACTTTCCTCGGCCCTGTAATTTAGAGGTTCGACACATGTCATCATCTGTATGGAACACTGTAACAGAAGCAATTAGAAAAACAGAATGCCTACCTACCTTCAACAAGAAAGTGAACCTAGATCATTTATATCTACCTGCTGTTTGTAGTAAATTGTTCTATCTCTAGCCTTTTACTTGCAGTCTACAGTGTCACCACCAGTATCTAAAATATGATAAAAATGCTGAATAAAGTATGAAAGTTCACCACGAGTATCTAAAAATATGATAAAAATGCTGAATAAAGTATGAAAGTTAACGCATCACTTTGTCCTTATGAATAAAAAAATGCTTTCATATCCTTCTTTGGTGTGTCATATTCACAATTATCCGTTTAATTATTAGGCACTGTAGGCATAGTTTATTCTCAATTATTGGGTTACAAGCTTCTGAAGCACAGCCTGTAATTGATTTACTGTTTTATGTTCATTGGTGGAGCTTTTAAATACAGGGATGAAAATGTATGTTCAATACAGTGTTGTGGTCTCCACGACCAGCTTCGGTCTCATTGTTGGGTTAGCGTCTGCATTAAAATCGGTCTGGAGTCGGTCTCCAGACCGATTTTTTGCGGTCTTGGCCTTGACTTGGTCTCAAACCCTCCAGTCATTGTTTTGGTCTGGTTTCAGGCCGTCAGGTTTGGGTCTTTTCCACGAAGCATCGATCTTGATCATGATGAAGACCAAGACCCAACAAAATATAAAGGACAGATATAGTCTATAGTGGCATTTAACCTTCTGCATGCCACACTCATTAATGCTTTATCGAATCGGATGGTGTTTTACTTTGCCTCATGCCCTCATACAGTGTATGTCAACCAAAGGAACTGCAGTTATTCATAAGTAGCATTATGACATTAAATTAGATTGGTCTTTGCCAATCATCGATGATTGATTTTATCCGATGTTTTCCTGCGTACTTGGGAGCAAATTGCAGACGAACATGCTCACAGCGACTAGACTCTGCAGAACATATATGTACATATAATAAAATTTTGCATTTTTGTGCAACAAAGTTGTGCATTCCTTTCTGATGCCAAAGTTCTGTCTCGCAATTGATCTTTTTGTGCACATTTAAATACATAGTGGGTCTCTTGTGAATCCAGACGCCGTAACTGTTTTGGTTTACTTTATTTGAATGAATTCAATTAATTATTATTTATTTAAGATGCAAGAAAGTGAACATTGGTTATTTTTGTCTGTTTTGTCTGTGAAGTTTTCACGCACAAGGAAGAAAGGAATACTGGACTGACTCTGCACTTGCAGCAATTCCGTGGATTGTTTACGAAAAGAGTGATATATTCCAATCGCAACTGGAAGCTCAGTCTAGCTCAGCTCATAATTCCATGTTTTTTCGCAACTTGTGCTCTTATTGTTGCTAAAACCATACCAACAATTAATGAATCTCCACCCCTGACATTGAATCTAGGCAAATATGGCAAGGTGATCGTTGGATATGGAACCAGACAGATGCAGTCCCAAGCAGCTCTCTCATTGGGTCGTGCATATGCAGGTGGCCTTGCCAGTTTTCCATCTGTGACTCCAGTCTACATCAACGAGCTCGATGAATATAGTGCAGCTCCAAACTTGAGTCAGTATTTGATTGATGTGGGAACAGAAAGTGTTTCAGACTTGAACAAGTATTACTTCATAGCACTTGATATACAGACAAGTCAGGCCACAACTGATGCGACTCTGTACTTCAACAACCAAGCATATCATACAGCAGCTTTTTCACTTAATGCATTTGACAATGCTTTGTTTCGTCATCTCACTTCGCGCTCTGATGTAAGCATAACCACTGTCAATCATCCGTTGCCGCCTACGATCTCTGAGGGTGTCTACCTCGATTTAGTTAGAGACGTGCCAATTTTTGATAACATCATGGCGATATTGAATGGATTTTCATTCTTTTGTGCCAGTTTCTCTGTGTTTCTTATCATGGAACGTACCGTCAAGTCGAAACATTCGCAGTTTTCCAGTGGTGCTCATGTTTTTACCTTCTGGATGGCGACCTTTGTTTGGGACTACATGGTTTTCATCATTTCATACATTACCATTGTTCTCATATTCATTGCCTTTGATGTTAAGCAATTTGTTGGAGATGAGCGGTCGGCAAAAATATTTCTACTCTTCGCAATGTCTGGAATTGGAATGCTTCCTTTGATTTATCTTTCCTCATTTATCTTCAAAATGCCATCAACGGGATTCATTGTGCTGACATTTTTGAGTGTCATTACAGGTATCCTCTTTCGCTTAGGTTATGTAATATAAAGCAATTGTAGAAAGTGGAGTGTACAAAATAATTATTGTTTAACGTCTGTCTTTCCATAAATCAGAGTTGGATGATTACAACAATGGCTGTTTTCCATTCAGCAGGTTCATGACCTGTTGAGCTGTCAATCTTTCCACGTTCAATCATACCCACATTGTTCCAATTCTTTCTACTTCTGCCTTTACGTCATTCTCCTAGCGCAACCAGAGACTGACATGTTTAACTTGCCATTGTTATCTTTCCTTTCGATATGTCCAAACCACCTCAACCTGCTCTGACTAATACATGTAACATTATTGACACGAATGATGTCTAACCATTTGTGCTGCTCAATTCAGTCTTTAATTTCCATTACTTAGTTTGATCTCTAAGAGAGACACTACACATCCAACTGATCATTCTGTTCTTAGTATATTCTTCGTTTGCTTCTTATCCATACTTTGACAGACCTAGTTTCCCTTTCGTGAGCCATATCCTTGTGAACATGTGGAGTATTTAGAAAGAGAAACAGTTCACTATAATGAAACAAATGGGGTGAACAAGTGAATGAAAGCATGAGCATTTATAGTTTCGTATAGATCGGTGATGTAGGATATGGTGTAGGATCGGTGATGTAGGTTTACACCCTATGTTTTCACCAGGGTGTAAACAATTTTGAAGTAACAAATTCTTAAGTTTACCTTAAAAAGACATAAATGCAATGTGTATCTCTTTGTACAGGCTTCAAATGAAATTAATCCTGCCTAGTTTCAGAATTTGACGATGAAAAAGCAATATTTGACCAGAATTTTATGAAAGCATATTGGAATCTGTAAAAAATACCTGCAATATAATAGTAGACCACGTTGACATCATGTGCAAGGTGATTACAGGTTGACAATCCAGGGCGCTTTCATCTTTTCTATCTGTGTTTCGGTTCGTGTGCCAGTATATCACATAGTGGTGCAGTTTGTAGTCGAGATGCTTTCTATTTGACCTAGAACACAGAGTAAAGTGTTCCCTTAAGTCAGCATTAACAGCATAAAGGATGATTATTTAATGTAGATGTCAGCTATTTAGATGTCAGTTATTATGATGCTTGAGAATGGCTGAGGCAGCATCGCTGTGCAACAAGAACTCTGTAGCAAATATTTGACAATGCAATCATTTCTAACCAGTTTGTTGAAGTCGAAAGATTTGGAAGAGGAAAATTTTATAGCTCGTCAAACATTTGGGATCATCAGGTCAATTAGCTGAATGAAAATTTTGAATCTGAGAAGTACTCTGTAAAGTTTCGTAATCTGTAAAGTTTCGTCTCCGTCTCTAATTGAGGTAAACTTGTTGCGAAACCCATTATGATATCAGTGTTGCAACACGAGATCTGAACTAATTGAGTGCGGAAATAGTCACCGTATTCATTGAATTGAGTACATTCAAATGTTGACGATATATTGCATATGCAATGAAACTGTGTTTGTGTCTATTGTCCAGGATTCATTGCATTTCTCGCAGTCGCTATATTTCGGGCGATTCCCTCTGTGCTGTTCGTGTCAAATATACTCGAATGGATATTTCTTGCAATCCTGCCAAACTTCTGTGTTCTACAGGGTTTATTGAAGTTTTACGTCAATTATGAGAATCTGAAAAGCTGTTCGTCGCAGAGTATGCAAGATTTGTGTGAGACGTACAAAGTGGACATTCCGTGCTGCAGAGGTAGAGTACAGATTAGTTTTAGCTGCCATTGTCAACTTAGCCTCATACAGGGTTCATAGAGTCATTGAAAGTCATTGAAATTGCAAGGTCCTTGAATTTCAAGAGCGCTTGAAAAATTCTTTGAATTTCAAAGGTCCTTGAAGTAGTCCTTAATTTTGTCATTAATGTTAATCCTTTATCAAGAAGTACAAAAAATAATCACTGCTCAAACGTTGGTAGCAGTCTGTGTTTGTTTTAAGAATATTGCGCCACTGTACAGTGATGCATTACAGTGCATAAGTTGATATTGTGAGATACCTTTTTTCTGTACTATTTTATACTATAAAAACAGCTCCTCACTGGCCATGAATACTATTTACTCCGCTTGGGCGGGTCTCGCCGACTTTGTGAGACCTGCCTTGTCAGTCCCAAGCTTGGATAAAGTGAGGAGGGGTTGCCGCAGTCGTTGCATCTTCTTGACTGCGGTATGCCGAGGCTCATTGTACCCTACCCGGCGAGCCTCACCAAGGATGCCATTGCGCTTTGGTTCAGCGGCTTGAAGTGAAGCCCTCAGGCTTCAGAAACTTGCCGACATCCTCCCTGGAAAAGAGTCCGGCTGACCTTCGGCCTAAAAACCGGTTGGGAGAAGACAAACCACACACACACACACATGAATACTATTAAATCCTAATTTATGAAATATACAACAGCTCCGAACATGATGACGTGTGTTGGATGCAGCTACATCAGATTTACACTTGCAAAGCATTGTCAATTGGATGGTCTTAATATGAACTGGATATTTTTATGATCTTATAGAAAGTAAGTTGCAGAAGGAATTTAACAAGTCTCTGCTGAACACTGGCAGATGTGGCTTACTCATTCTTCATGGAGAATTCAAACAAGGAGTTGTAGCAACTGTCTGGAATACAGATAAGTTTCTGACAAGCAGTTATTTGCAGAATGTATCAATAACTGAGTTGTTGCCACGGTTACGTCTATATGCTAAAGCTGTGCAGTGTACAGGAGAGCAAAGTTCCTCATCCGCAGACGAAATCCTAGGAAATTGTAAAAGAAAGTTGTAATGATCCACTCATGGAGACGAATCTTTATTTCTATCGATCTGTTGATAAGGAAAACTGACAAACGAATGATGCCATTCCTGTCCAGTGACTTTTAAATTTGCCAAAAGTCTAATGAATAGAGCACTGAAATTCGAGGTGATGATTTCAGTTACGAATTCTGCAAGACTTTCTGCAAGATTCAAAGTAGATATTGCCGATGTCAAAAATCACCTACGCTAGAAAAAAGTCGATGTAACATTCTCAGCTGACAAGTTGTTGGATAAATAGCTCCATGACAAGAAGATAGGTGAATGCCAAGAAAAGTTATTTTGTGAGGAAGCAAAGTTGTTCATTATAGCAGTTATCAGCAAGTTGTTGAAGAAATTTCCTCTGCGGTACTCACTGGTGTCATGTTTGGATGCAAGACTGATGGCAAGTAAGAAAGAGAACTGTTGAGTGCACAGTCATTGAGGTGACTGTGATGATATGATGAATAAGTTTTGACGATATATTGGTGAAGTAGTAACAAACAACTTTCAAAGTATAACGAGTTCAACGTGTTGGAGTCAAGGATTGACATCTTGCTTTGCAAGTCAGAGGTCTATTATGCAGTCTACGATAAGCTATGGAAAGTTGTCCAGCTACTACTACTGCATTCAGGTGGAAAGGCAACAGTTGGGAGGGGTTTCTCAGTAAACAGACTAATCGAAGTCGAGAACTGAACCAAGCAATCATATGTACCACACCGAATTGTTACTTGACACTTGTTGCGAAGTCTCCCGCAGGCTAAAGCAAGAGAACTGTCCGCGATGGAACTTGAGTTGAAACACAAACAAACTATGAATGAAAAACATTTGAAACTCTTTTTATTAGGTCTGCCATTCGATTAACAAATTAACCTCGAATGATCGCACGATTAAAAAATTAATCTAGTTTAAAAATTAATCTTGATTTTAAAAATTAACCGCATTGCTTATAGTCACGATTCATTTTTTAGTTGTGATTAATCGCATGTGATTAATTATAATTAAATAACTATGAATTTGATTATAATAATAAACCATGTAACCTAATTAATTAGTTAGCTAATTAAAGTATTTAATTAAATGCAAATAATGGAGTTCTTGCATGCTTCTTAATCATTGTTAAGTAAAAGTAACTTAACCTGAGTGATTGAATACCAAAAAAATGATGTAATTTTTATGTCTTGCTATTTGTGTTACTAATTGAGATGTGGAGAGGCTCTGCCTTTGTCCTTAATACATGTCGTTGTATGTTACATGGTACAAGTACAGTTTAATACAGTGACCTTAATTTATTTTGTTATGTTATGTTACTTATTTTGTATCTGTTATATTTCTAACATTAAAAAATCCTAATCATGGATAGAATCATTGATTTAGTGACTCTGCCTACGTCCATGATACACGTCATTGCATGTTACATGACACACATACAGATTAAAGGAGCGACTTCAATTTATATTTTTGAAATTGTATGATTTATTTTGTATCTGTCCTAAACATAGCGTTACACCAATCCTAACCCTGATTTAAGCATCAATCTGGGCAACAAACCATAATCTGGTGGACAGAAAACGATTTGTAAATTAGACTTTAGGCATGTGGACTAAATCAGATATTAAATATAAAACTGATGATCGCCTAAACGATTACAGCTACAAGCGTATTTTTTTGGCAAATAGTTTTGTGAAATTAGATGAAAATTAGAGCTAATATATGGTTAATATCCGTTAATATCCGTTACAGTAGCGTGCAGTTGAGACATTTCGCATATTTACATCGGTAATGTAAATGCCGATTGCTATTAAACATTCTATCTATTTTCACTGAACAGTTTACTGCGTATTTAGTGACATTGGTGCACAGTATCTTAACAAACCTTACTCAATAGTGAAATGCACATTATATGCCATCATGCAGTGTCTTGAAAATCAAAATGGTGAATTTTACAGTGTGACTAGTTCATAATGTTGATTACCTGATTTGTCGTGGAAAGTATTTGTGTGAAATGCATCGAAGATAAGAATGAGATGGGTGTGTGGAGCCACTTCTGGAGACTTACGGTTATTGTATCAGTGCGAGTGAAGTGCTTGGAATTAGAGAACAGAGCAAATTTGCATAGAGCAATGATTTGTGAGAATGAAATATGGGACTTTTTAATACAATACAATATAAAACTTGATAATACGCACAGGTTTCAACACGAAGAGCTGAATCAGAGGCGTGGGAAAGTGTTGTGTTCCAGGGGTTAAATGCAGTATTGAACAAGTGTGTCTTAAGATCCCATTTAAAGGTTGCAAAAGATGAGGTCTGACGTATTTCGTCATTCAATTCATTCAATGTTTCAGGAATGGCAACCCTAAAACCACCTGCGCCAAACTGTATCTTAATGGTTGGAATTTTTAACAGTCCTTTTCCGGATGATCGAAGTGTTCGGCTAGGTATGTAGTCAGTTTAAAGGTGGATGTTGTAAAGCATGTGGAGAGAGAAGCATCACAGCCGACAAGTTGAAACCGATGTAAGGTACTAATGATGATGGTGTGATGGCACACAATTTTTGGTAAATTATTGACAATATTATTTTAGCTAAGAATATATTATTTTCAACTGCTTTACTGTTTTAGATTACTGTACAATATGCATGGAGTATAACGAGAATTACTTGGGATTTAAAACTCCAGGAATCGGCAGATTTCTCGTCTTTCCGATTGTTCAAGGAGTTGTGTACTTCTTCTTTGTCTTCGTAATTGAGTTCAAAATCGTCGCGCGTCTTATGTATCGTGCGAATTCTTCCACTCGTGACTCTGTCATTGAAATGGTATTGGTTGAATTGTATTTGATATTGCTTTATGCTTAGTTTTGTGTTCTACATGTTCAATAAGCATGTTGTGTTGTTCATGGCAGAGTCTGCATTGCTTTGCTGCTGTAGATCTTTTCTCACACAACAGATTCTAAGATCCATCTATGGCAGTGATGCAATCCTTGCCTTGCCTCAAGACTGCTTGAGGCAATTCACTGCCTTACCTTGCCTTGACCAAGTTTCTAAATACCTTAACAATTGGCCTGTGAAAAGTGTCTGGCCCTGCCCTTGGAAAAATGCCTTGCCTTACCTTGGCCTTGAGAAAATTGTCATGACTATTATAAGGCATTTATGCATTGGCAATTTGGCATGCTTTGTAAAGACCAATTTTTTTTTCAAATTCGGTTAAAAATCTGAAAGATGACTGAAAGTCATTTATTGTACAATGCAAGCTATTGTGCAAGTTCAATTTAAGATATAAATTCGTAACTGTTCATTTAATAGATGTAGCTAAGCTGCACACAATATTAAACACTTACTGTAAACACCTTATATGCATTCCCTTTGGCTGCTCAGAACTGATTATCAGTAAGTATGCCACTTGTCTCACATCTTTCACTCTTTCGGTTTCTCTACCTTTCTTTCTGTTTGTCCCTGCAACAATATTGTTGCAGGGACAAACAGAAAGAAAGGTAAAGAGACAGAAAGAGTTTTGCCTTTAGGTCGGGATTCTCCGCACATTCGTTCCCCCTTTTTTTCTATAAGAGACACAGACACAGAAGAAGAGAGTCATATGTTAATTATCAGAGAA
>JAQFYQ010003089.1:0-11004 GCA_034694885.1 Buchholzia appendiculata
CCTTTTTTGTTTCTTGTTCATTTGTATTTATTGTATGTTTGTACTGCCATGCATTGGTGAAAATAAAGTTGATATAAGAGTCTTAATTGACAACAATGATGTATATGAGCAATTATCCAATGATATCGCTCCTTGTCTGCCAATACCTCTCGTTATCTGTCTACTAATACCTCCCCATTTGTCTATAGCTAATACCTCTCTCTGTCTGTCTACTAATACCACTAAAAAATTCTATCTGGATAAAAATTCTCTTGACCAATCACAGGCGCTACAACTGGATAGAAGTCGCTTGGCCAGACGAGGCTCTAACCGGATGGATCAGCTGATCGTTAATTTTTCAATTTTATCAATATCTTTGGTTCGCGTTACTTCACAGTTCATTGTCGATTGTTATACCTGCAATTATTTATTCCACTTGACTTTAGCTGAAAATTATTATTCACAACGTCAATAAATGTTATTCAATGACATTTATCTGTGATAAAGCATAACTGAAATGTAATTTTACGGAATTAATTAATTAAGTAAATTAAGCTTCTAATGATAATATTTATCATTTCGTTTAATAGTCGCTCTTCGTGTATTTTGTTGTTTTTAAACATAATAATAGTTAATAACTTTACACTAAATCTAAAAATGCACTGCATTTGTTGTACTTTGTACGAAATTAAGTAGATAACAATCGAGCCTGGATTATGTGAAAAATATACAAGTTGCGAAATGAGCGCCTCTGATTGGCCAAGCTACTTTCATCCAGTTGTAGAGCCTCTGATTGGTCAATACACTATTTTATCCGGATCCTATCTAGATAGAAAATTAGTCTGAAACCAGCTTTTATTTAGTTATGAGCCATGTCTACCTACCTCTGTGTTCTCAGAAAACGTAAAGACGTAAAATTCAAATTATTTGCGGCGAAAATTTACGTGCTAACAGGAATTTTTTTTGTTCAGTTTTTAAAACAAAAACCAATGCTGTAGTGCGACATCTAATTGATTGCCAGCCATAGACCCTCTCATTCACCCCTCTCATTGGCTAGAATATTTTGAGTTTTGGGACGACCGTACAAAATTACGACAGAGTGCTATCTGTTTCTATCAGCACCGTAAATTATATTCTTTGGGAACCGCATTCTGTTGGGACGAAACTTAAAAAATGAAACAATCCGATATTTGAGGCCGCCTCAAATTGAATTGAGGTCGCCGCAAATCGGAATTTGGGGCGTGCGTTTTGCGTTTTCTGCATGGACTCAACAAGGCGCGTTTATTTAAACTTTACAATAATTACAACTTATTTTAACACATAACGCCTTGTAAAATATGTGCAATATAAATCGATCCCTGTGAATAATAGAAACATGATCCGTTTTGTATTTACTTTGAAATCCGGTTGAAATCCAGCAGATTCAAATTGTGAGCTTCGTAGAAAACGGCAAAAATACAAACCTTAATGCGTGGATTAACTAATTATACATTAATCAAATATATTATTTTACGCTGTAAATAAGGCACGTGTCAAGGATTTTATATTAGATTCTTGAATACGATCTATTCCTGTCTCAGCTCTAAACAGCGATCTCTATCCCTTCACGGAGTCAAGTGACGTCTGGATCTGTCTTGACCTTGGCCTTGACGTGTTGATCTGCTCAGCTCAAATGAAGAAAATTATCTGGAAGTAAAAAAGATCGTCAGCGTCTTTTTCATCTCATTCGTCACGTGACGTGCGACGCCGTAGCATTCTGATCTTCTCATTATTACGCTCGCTAAATCGGAGGTGATGACAACCGTAATAAGCAGCGTCGAGAAGTGGATACGCCATTCTTAAGGCATTATACAGATGATGAAGTGATCGCAACCGTGCTGAATCTGATTCTAAAAATGTGATTAGATTACAAATTCCGCAGACATAAGAATGAATTAAAGAATTGTTGTCTTAGCCTTTATTTATTTTTATTTTTTGCATTTATTTTATTTTTTCCTTATTTCCTTCGTGTACATTATTTCTTCATCGGTGTACGGCTTAGGGGAGGGGGGGTGGTGCATGAGATTAAAGCGCTTGAAAATCTGCTAAGTCGAAGCTGACTGTTTCTTTGTATTCTGAGAGAATTGTTGCTCTCTATGAGGATCATATTTACCTCCAGATTAAATATATGTCAAGATCATCAATAATGATTGTAATTATATTCTGATTTTATTGCAGCCGGTGTCGTGAATACCGGGTGGAAACTTCCTTCAATCCCGAGTTGAGTTTCATTTAGTTTAACACGAGTTTCATTTAATTTAACACTTACGCAGCCAAACGGGTTGAACACATTTCTTCAACTCACGGTTTATACATCTTATCTCAGCAGGACATAGTCATGTCACTGTTAAGACATACACTGTACATACAATATTCAAATGATTGCCAATTATTGCCAAACTATATTAAATCAAATTAAATGCAAGAATTTCCTTTCGAATGATCGTCCGAATGATGATTGAACGAAGAAGTTTATCTGATCAATCAGTCAATCGTAATGCAACTTAGACCAGTAGACAAAGCCAAGGACAACTGATTAGTATTCAGATATTGTATCGGTTCCGATACCGTTTATGGCTTCTGCGATTTTCTTCTAGATTAGTTCTACAATCAGGATTCTATCTGAGCGTTAATTAATCACGGAGAAGATTCTGTCACGTGACGACACGTGGGCGGCGCTAATTAGCTGACATCGCCAGACAACTGAGCACAACTCTGTTTACGATCAAGCGCGAATCTTCTAGATGAGTAGTTCCCAACCGAGGGTGGCAATTCCCCTATAGGGGGGTTTTTTACACTCCAGGGCAGGGAAAATTAAAAGGTTATGTAAAAATTAATAAGTTGCATTTGTGATTTGATAAAATGTACATTCATAGGCCTACTGGTACTAGATTTTATATACACCATATATATTCTCAACTAGAAGAACCCCACCTCTTGTATAAATTCTGGCATTCCAGGTGAAATTTTAGAATGTCTAAAGAAAATCCGTCAGATTAGATTGAGCTTTTCGCAACTCGACACTGTAGTTTCCCTATCACCAATATAATAATACTTCACTGTGCATTATCGCTATAATTTCATACTAATGTGTATCAGTGACCATTCAAAGCTTATTCTCAGCGTATACCACAGGAAAATAATCCGAACCATCATCAGTCCTAATTAAAAGGCATATTACAAAAGAACTTGATGTAACAAATGATTAAATATAAAGTGTATCAACCCAGGTCCAGCTTCCTCACTTACTGAAAATCATCACTGCGTGCTCACTTGCAGAATATTATCACTGAATGCCCTCTTCATCATCATCGCGTGTCATATTCTAAAAGAAGGTTGACTACTATCATGGATTTCCATATTTTTCTATCTTCCGCTGCCCTCTTCACTAACTCATAAGTCGCAAGCCGTGTCCACCCCATGATAAACATGATATCATCTGTCCACGTTAATCTTGATCTTCCTCTGGCTCTTTTACCACAAACTTTCCCTTCCAATGCTAGTATATGTGTGCTACTACTGGATACATACGCTCTCTTGTGCTCACATATGCTAGCTTACATACCATAACTGCTTTAATTTCATTTGCGGACTTTCATCACTGCATGATCAATTATGCACCATCGTCACTGCATGCTCAGTTACAGATCATCGTCATTGCATGCCCACTCATAGACTATCACCACTGCATGCTCACTTACACTGGTCGTCACTGCATGCTCACTTACACTGATCGTCACTGCATGTTTACTCACCATTATCACTGAATATTCACAAGCAAACCGTCGTCGCTGCCTGCTCACTCAAGTACGGGGTATTTCAAGTTGTTTCTGAAATATGGTACCTCCCAGGTATTTTAATATAGGACCTGGTAATAATTGTAATACCTATATTCAAGGAGTATGTGACATTTATTAATTTACAGCCATTGCAGAAATTGTAGACGAGTTACGGATTATTAGGAACCAATAATAGCATAGGATACATGGTTAATAGTGATAATTTAAGTGGTTGGGGAATTTTTCTGGAAAAGTGGGGAAGTCAAGATAAAGGTTGAGAACCCCTGTTCTTAATTAAGAAAACTGCTGCAACGAGGAAAGAAAATCTATGTAACGTTTATTCGAACAACGCAGACTGCGCATAACAGTGAAACATACAAACGTCAAATAAACAGCAACTAATAAATGAACACAAGCGAAGTATGATATACACATAATTTACCATGGATCGACGAACCCAATCGCAATTATTACAAATTGTTCATATTTATTAACAGCTAAACTATTTAAAAGTGGTGTTATCTGATTCTAAGCTGATCAATTCACATCTGTATTGATTATAATTAATGAAGAGTTGGACTGATTTGCTGTGAATAATATAAATGTTTATATAAATATCAAATATTATGTTACTGACTTAAAGTAGACAAACTTGAATTGGCAATTAATAGTATTTGTGTAAATGTATTTTGTGTATATTTATTTTGTGTAATTTCGTGTGTTTAGTTATAGACTAATAATTTTGCGTATTGAAGTACATACCAGACATCAGACTGATGCAGACGTATGCAAAAATTATTTAAAGGCAGATTCGATAACTGAGCTGTGTTCTGAAGCTTAGTCTTATTCTATTCAAGATACGTCAGATCTATTCGCTGCTCGCACATTAACTTTATTAAAGGAGGCACGTTCTTAATGAGGAATTCAGAAATAGTGTAATTTGCGGTCTTCTTCAGTAATTATGTTTGATTGATAAACTTGGAAGAGAGGGAGGTTTTTTAAGTCGGGTGTATGATTAACGCAGAAAATAGACGATACAATGACAGGCACTAGAATGAAGTGCCATAGAATAAAAGGTAGTACAATGAATGACAATACAGTGAAAGGTAATACAGTGAAATGTAACACAATGACAGGTAAAGCAATGAAAGATAATGAGATAATGCAATGAAAGGCAATAGAATAACGAGGTAATAGAATGACCATTCAAAAATTGGAATAATTATGAATTAAATTAGGCAATGAAAGGATTTGAATAAACGGTGAATTTAAGGAGGCTGCAAGGATTTGAGTAATTGAGAAATTGGTGATGATTTGAAAGAGGCAATGTAAGTGTATGGACGAAGAGAAAAACTGACAACTGCCGCATGTATGGAGAGAAATCTGGAATGATGAATTATAGAATTATGGAGATAATTGTGGTAGCATGCAAATTAGAAGGCCCATCAATGAGGTTTTTGGGTGTGTATGAGCCTTAGAATAAACTTTTAAATTTCCATTACAAACACGGGAAGGCAACGGAACCCACCTCTGCCCACCTCATTTTTCAAATAGTTCTGCAGCATTGTCGTGTGCTATCTAGCCTTTCCTGACCTAGCTTAAGATGGAATATTGTCGCTAACTCCGGTAAAATCTGCTCTTTTTTTCATCCGCTTCGTACTTTATCCTCTCTTTGAATTTTGCAAATGATTATACTGTAATAGACGAAAAAATACATATGTAATTATTTAATAATCAATTATTGTTAGTAATTTAATCATATGATCTATAATTGCATAATTGCAATCGTTCTTGAATTTATTTATCTCAGCACATCAATAAACAACTCCCGGTACATAAATGAAAACGAAAGACGGATTATTGAAGAATTTAGCATTTCCAACAAAATTTTGTCCATTTTTTCCAAATCTGGCTTTTATGGACGTAAAGACCTAGGACACCCTGCGCTCTCATAATTCTAACCCTTTCCAATCATTATGATCATGCCATCCACAGGTCCCTCCCTCTCTCCTCGCATCTCGCTTCTAATTCGAATTAAGTTTCTAAACGTGAATCCGTTTGGAAGACGTCACGCAAACAATCGCTGTTGATACTGGTTCTGTGCGGGCGATCTGTCTTCGTTACGACATCTTCAAATGATTCTTAAGTGGGATTTTCTTCGTGTCTCATTTCCCGGTAGGACGTCGATTGTCGTGACTGCGTTCACTCCACTGCTCGCTAGTTCCACTACTCGGTGTGGGGTTTCCAGGTAGTGTCGGTGGAAGCGGCGGTAAGAGAAGTGTAGAAACTGAGAGGTCGCAACGATCAGTGGTAGATGGAAGCATTGAAAGTGCACCAATGTAATTCCAATAGAAAATATTTCACGCTTTAAAAAGTTTCTTGCTCGCTTTTACCATAGTACTGTTACACTGGTTTTGACTTTTAAATACAGCATGCATTTGTAGCATGCATTGAATTCAAAATAATGCTGTCGTGGTGGCAATCAAAAGAGAAGAAGACTACATTAGCACGCTGTGCATACTAATTACTCATAGTCTAGGTTCAAAAACTGTCATGTCTTTCTTAATATTATTTATTTAATTCTAAACAAGTCTAAAAATACGGTTAAGTTGAAGTTTAACACAAAATTTATGTTCGATTTTTTGGGACCATTTGTAAGCTAAACCAATGTTTCAACAGAATCACACACAGGCAGGACCGTATTTAAGGAGGTTCGACCTCCCCCTCCTCCAAAAAAAACAACTAAAAGTAATTAAAATGTTTTGGAAAGTCAACATAACCCACCCCCAAATGAATATTGCGAAAAAGGTCGTCAACATGGTTGATTTTCACCCCCCCCCCCCATGATATCCTGGATACGGTCCCGCACATAGGTTACAGCGGAAACGCATGTGTTGCTTTCGGAGAATGATAATAGTATCATTGTCTTAAATCACAACATGGGTTTCCGCTGTACCCTGTTTATGATTTTGAAAACATTGGCTCAAATTACAAATGGTACCGAAAGCAATTTTGTGCTAAACTTTAACTAAAAAGTATTTTAGACCATTTTAGCATTAAATAACAAATAATAAGAAATACTGTTCTTATTTCGTAAGTAATTGAATACAAGAGCTAATTGTAGATCTAAATTTGACCAAACATATTATTTACCAGAAAACGATTGCATTGCAAGCTATTTCTCTGACTGTTTTTCTAACTTCCAGGTAGCGAATTTGTCATATGGTATTATTAATATTGTATGCAAATGGATGCATTATTCAATGATATATTAATATTTGTATATTTTAAAATATTATACAAAGTAGTGTATCGTACTATTTTGATATATTATCGTAATAATGCTTCCATAATAAACATTTTGATAATAGCGGAGAAGGAGCCAAGTATCTAGGCTAGCAAACTTTGAGGATTATGAGATTAAGATCTGAATTGCGGTGGCAAAAAAATTGTTAGTTAGTAGAAGAGAGTTCATAAGCAAAACGACGGCATAAAATCTCAAGAAACCATTAAAGAAACTGACAGCACTATTTTGGCTAGTGGTAAGGCATGCATGTGAAACTCGAAATAATAAAGAAAAGAAGTCAAAACAGTAAATAACCCTTTGAAATGTGGGCTTTGAAATGAACGAAGAACGTTAGATAAGAAGACAGGGAGAAAACTAAAGAATTGCTGAAAAGTAAGGGAGATAGTAGAACCATAGTAGAGGACGAAGATTACTGAGTTGGTCGCGTGATGTTGAACAAATTAATTGTTAAGAGATGCGTTGGAGGAAGGCCCATTTAAGAAGAAACATTTGGGGGTTGATCAAGAATTGATATGCTGAATAAGTTTAAGCAAAATGGACACCTTCTGGAAACAGGAAGAGAAGTGCAGAAGATGGAGATGAATGGAAAAGTTTGAAGCCCAGAACTTGCCGGAAGGCAGGGCACTAATGATGATGATGATAAATGAAAATTTTATTATGGTGCTTTAACATAATTGATTATTATTCTTATTATTGTTATAAAGTAAATAAATAGATATTATAACCTATTTTGTAATATATTATTTTGAAATATCTTTAAATTATATTAACGTAACATTTCGTATGCAAAATCGTACGTGAATATCTAAAAACATGCGTTTTGAACTTATTGCTGCCTGAATATATTAATAATATCTCTGTTATGTCATCGATAGCTAAGTCAGTTAAGCACTCGCCTCGTGTGCTTAAGGTCAGGGGTTCAATACCCAGTCCGGGCAGAGTTATCGGTAACAAAATCGGGCAAATTTGTGCACGCTCAGTCGCCTCTCGAACGCTCTGTCGCCAGCCAATCCAATGCTGTAACAAGTTATTTAGCTTTAGGTACTAAAGTGTGATTCCCAAACAGTTTACAGACATTACTTAGTGTTTTAAACGCTTCTCATTCCTCTTACATTTACCTTTCGGGTTATATCGACACGGTCCTAATCTGCTTAAAAGATTCTTATCCTGTCTGTTGCCTATATTGCTGGAAGTCTACTTCGAACAGTCTATGATTATTACTGAACATAGCCCGCACAGTGACGTCTGGTTTGTCCGTCGTCTTGCCCTAAGCAGGAGTCCTGCTTTTGAGTCCTGCCTGGGGACGAGGGACGACCACCCCAATGTCAAGGATAGAACGAAGTTCTTTTACCCGCAGAATGGTTTCTAATTATTTCAAGTAGATGAATTTTGAAGTTTGTCTCTCACCTTCGGCATAAATATCTACCCCTCTAATATTTGTGGCAGATTTCTCTGTTCGCCGAGAGATTTAACACTTCCAGTTAAAGATGAATTAAAAAGATTTTAGGATAAAATTGACGATTTTCTATCGTCGGTAATCCTTTCTTGCAGACTCTCAGAAAGTAAGTCCAGAAGTAAAAAATAATAAAAAATTATCGATGAAAATCAACGAAATGTGCTGCAATGATCTAGTTGGTTGGGTGCGCTCATGGCTGTCGTCTACAAGGATTTATATGACCGAAAACAAATTGTTCCTAAAATGAGATGGCGGTGTCACCGGAAAATACAATTACGAACTGTCTCGGCAAACATGTGATCAACGTAATCAATATTGTAATATTTAAAAAGACTTTTAATAATACTATTCTGTTGATAATACTTTGAAGAATATTGTAATATTTTTAAAAGTATTATCAACAGTTTCTGTCTTGATTAAATTTATAATATAAGGCCCGTATCTTGCAATATTGCTTATTTTGATATATAAAGAAACAATCGCCTCGTTATAAATTGTAATGACTAATGAGACTACAAATCCTAGATTTGAAAAAACTTATCATTTAAAAAATATATTCTCGAGCCAATAAATCTGTCTAATCTAAGGGAGGGGCACTAGTCGGCACGAACTAAATTTTAACAAATGCCCGAAGAACACTTTTCACATTACAAAATATTGAAAATAGTTGAAATGTGGACTGAAGCAATTTTGAAGGATACGAAGGAATGCACATAGATGATACAAGGACGGCGCATGTTGATTAAAGTATCTGTGATTAAAGAATTAGTCAATTCCTGCTTAACACAGTTTTTACTCCATTAATCTTCGGACTTGAGATGTAAAATCATATTGCCTCAAAATGTTATCGAGGTGGAATGGTTTCAGAAAGATTTGTGTATGCTAGATAATTCAGCTCTGACATCAATGTTCACAACAAACATGGCGCGTTATCTGAAATAGTTGTAAATCAAAATTCAAAAATGTTGGCTGCATTTGACATCAGGGTAGTCTTCCATGTAGACCACAATATGACGCTCAAGTTTAATTTTAATTTAACTTATAATAGGAATTGCAAACACGTCTCACAATTACATAAAAATTGGTTTTCCTCGTTTGTTGTTCCTAAAATATGGTCGTGATATATGTTCTAAGAATAACACAACGGATAATCTAAAATCTGCTTTGTCAAATACTAACGAACGTTAACAGTTTAAACATGAATTTATACTAAAAACAAGGGCTTGAATCTTGCAATAACAGCAAAAAGATGAAGCTTTTTAAAACTGACATTTGTAATTGGTGCCTTTTTTACGTTTATTGATGTAATGCATCAATAACGACACTAACTGTTTGCCATATTGAAATGTTCTAAATTGTTTGCTTTTTGGTCATGACGTGTAGAATTGGTAGCATTTGTATCGATTATATATATATATTTAATTCACAAAATAAACGGTAGCATAGAACGATGCAAAATATATGAAGAGAAAAAGAAAGAAAACAATGGAACTTCAGCACAAAACCCGAGCTCATGCGCTAGAGTGGCATCGCGCATTGCCAACTAAATTGCACAATACTGACATAACTCGAAAATTCATTAAGCATATTAATGTTGTTGCAAATTGTTGTTGTAATTTACTTTTCCGGACATATTTTATATATTGATTGGAGTGGCCGCTGGTAGGTCCTTCCATAGCGTTCTTGACTCACAGAACAAAGGTTGAGAGTTCGACTCCACACAGCTACCGAATGTATTCGGGAGCAAATATGGGTAAATTGTGATCACTACATTTTTCTGCACAGGAAGGATTTCTCTGGCCGCCCAAAAGTGTCTAAACCTGCTCATTTGGCCTAGCAGATCGGTGGTAAAAGTCAAGATTAGTCATACGTCAGACAGCCAGCCACCTGCCTCGGGGCCGAACATTATCATCATCTTATATTGCAGAATTTCAATACTGTATACTTCATGAATTAAAGTTTGTATGTCCAATTTCTTGATGTCTTTTCTATGCAGCGTATTTTCCGCGGCATTGCATCGCAGAGAAGGCGAGTGACGACAGAAATGGTCGCTGCTGACATTATTCATTGCTATGCAGCACACGCATGCAGCGCGCGGAGACGATGGCTTAACTTGCTTGGACGAAGCGAACGTTGTCAAAGTAAGGGCGCGGCGGTAGTTGTGAGGTCGAGACTGATGCGTGGGTATGTGGGAGAGTAGGCGCCTTTGGGTGCTTGTGACAAATATTCGCTGCTTGCAGTTTAAAAATGCATAGTGTTTGTTCGGAAGGATTGTCGTAGGCGGCTGCGTCAATAAAACAAATGCATTCACATGAACTTCACATTTCACCATAATACAATACTGTAGTACACATAAGCTGAAAATATAACGAAAATGTTACAATATTAAACATACGCTGCATAATTATATCAATACACGAGATTGGCAAATAGTCCACATTTAT
>JAQFYQ010003090.1:0-11004 GCA_034694885.1 Buchholzia appendiculata
GCTCTCTCTCTCGCTCTCTCTCTCGCTCTATCTCTCGCTCTCTCTCTCTCTGTGTGACTGTTTGTCTCTCTGGTCCTCTTCTATTTCTTCTGTTATATTGCTCTATTCCACTGAACTATTGTTGTCATTGTTTGGTTGGCACGGTTGACTGGTGACAGTGCTGGTGCCTGGCTTTCTGCTAAGCAGCTTGCTTCTAATACATGTTTCACTCAAACACTGTACAATTGTAGTATCACTGTACACAACAGTGGTACTATTACCCGATGACTCATGTTGTTTACATCTCATATGACGTCATCGTGTTGATTTATACTAAACCTTAGTTGATCAATGTGACACTTGACCTGTGTGCTTGGTTAATGAAATTAGTGAAGCAGTAGAGCATGCATATTTTTGTTGGATGTTGTTACTGATAGCACAGCCTGGCATGGATTTGAACCCAGGACCGCTTGCACAGGAGCACTTGTTGGCTGACCTGAGCGACCTATTCAATAATCTTATGTTTCAAAATACAACCCCTTATGATTTAAACATCTGTCTGGGTCCCGACAAAGACACAGGCCTGACCCCCCACCCTATTACCTGAGAAATTTTACCCCAGGCTGGTTGTAGTTACTTGTATAATTTGAATGGTCCGTGTAATTGCTGGAGTGGTGTGTGCTATATAGTAATTCAAATTTGAAGCTGCTGGCTGCTTTTACTAAATATCTTAAGTTCAGTGAGTGATATATAGCAGGTTTGATATGAAAATGATGTCAGTTTAATGCTGTCTAAGATGCTCACTTGTGTTGTACTTCTAAACCGGTTTAGACCGGTTATACCCAGCGATTAATTGGTTACTTTGGAACCATTAGACAATCACTGCTGCTCAGCCTCAAGCAGTTGTAGTCTAGTGTTTCTCTCAATCTTTGTATACAAGAGAGAAAGTAGACCATGTTTATCTATAAATAACTAATCTCTCTGGTCGGACTTTCAATCAAGAAATATTGTATTTCAGATAGTACAAAAATATAGTCTTATCTGCCATTGTCGTTGATGGCTTTGATTATCTAAGTATGTGATAGTGTGCTTTTCATTGACCCATTTCAATAAATGGTATCTCGATTGGCACGTGACCGAGTCGTGTAAAGAAACTGCTTGGGTCATGGTCAATACTTGTAGCATGAGAAACGTAGTGCCTGTGAGAGATGAGAGCGGCCGATAGCTCGGTCAGTCAAGCACTCGCCTCGTGTGCAAGAGGTTCTGGGTTCAAAGGATTCGGGCCAGACTGGTATCGGTAACACAATTTTGCAAATGTATGCAGGCTCTGTTATCTCATGGCTGTTCTGTTACCAAGCAGTGTAGGTTGGTATGGTACTAGCTGTGGTTAGTAAACAACTGATGTGTTCGCCTAGCACTCTGGCCCCGGTTTTGTGAACCTTGCGCTGCGTAAGACTGGGGTCTGTGGTGGGAGATAACCTTCTATTTATCAGTAAGACTTTCATGGGCGTACTAGGCATATATCAACTCTAAATATCACGAGTTGATGATGGTCGACTTGAAATTTATATGGCATAACTATCGGTCCACTGCCTTCTTTATGTATTCTCCTAAAAGATTTAAAAAGCTTTGTGCGTATAAATCCAAAGACGCGTTGTGTCGTTGTTGCTGTTTGTTGTGTGCACAGGTCTAAAGACAGTTGTGTGTTTGTTGCACGTAGACGTAAAGACAGTTGTGTGTTTGTTGCACGTAGACGTAAAGACAGTTGTGTGTTTGTTGCATGTAGACGTAAAGACAGTTGTGTGTTTGTTGCATGTAGATCTGAAGACAGAATTTTGTTTGTTTGTTGTATGTAGAACAGTTGCATGTTTGTTGCAGGAGACCTAAAGACAGTTGTGTGTTTGTTGCACGTAGACATAAAGACAGTTGCGTGTTCGTTGCGTGTACAGGTCTGAAGACAGTTGTGTGTTTGTTGCGTGTGCAGGTCTGAAGACAGAGATAGACAGAGCACTAACGAATGCGCCATGTATTATTGTCATGGTCGGCCTGCCTGCTCGAGGCAAGACTTACATAGCCAGGAAACTCGCTCGCTACCTCAACTGGGTCGGCATTACAACAAAAGGTATGTCTGTCTGTCTGTCTGTCTGTCTGTTTGTTTGTCACTATTTGTTTGTCCACAAATCTGACTGTCTCCATGTATATTGTTTATTATTCTGTCTGTCTGTCCGTCTCCATCTGAACATCTCTCTGTCTATCTGTCTATCTCTGTCTGACTGATTCCATCTGTCTCCTATGCACTCCTTTCGTTGAGTATGTTTCAAGATTCATCACCTTCGTAATCGTAAAGATTCTCCTAAGTCTGTCTGTTTGTGTCTGTCCTTGTTATGATAACTTCACAGTGTCTGTTTCCTTCATCACACCATACATGAGCTGTACCGCACTCAATAAGTGATCGACTTGACTAGATCAGTGCAAGCATTGCATAGTTTTACATTTGATGTTCAAAGCAAACATTTTCTGATGGGATGGATGCCCTTCCTGACATTAACAATCTCATCGTTCATCTTTTGGAGCATGCGGAATAAGTTATGAATATGACTCCTGCCTTATTACATATGGTGACTAAAACATGTTATCTGCTAGAGATATACATCAAAGAAGTGTTGAAACGTTTTGTAGGTTCATGGTTGAATTTATTTACTGTTTTTTGTCCGTTCCTTGTCATATCTTTTTTCTAAAGAAGATGCTGTGGATAACTATATAAGGGTGGGGTATGTGGTTTACTTTAATTTGAAGATAAACAGTAAGTTTTGCTAGGTGCAGGAACTTTTTCTCAGTGTATGTATTGGAACTCTGATAATTTAAGTACATTGAAGACATCCTAATCCCTTTTTGTTGTTTTTAAAGGAAGCCTTGTAGCTCTGTGTATTCTTGCATTAAGACTGATTGAAAACTTAGCTACTGAACTCTAAAATAAACCGAGTTAGATTTCTTCAGGAAAATAAACCGGGTTTGATTTGTGTCTTTGCAATCAGTGAATCAAGTTTATTTTTAGGATTATAGCATTTAGCCTTTGTCAATGCATTCCTTGTACATGGTTAATTATTATGATTTACTTTACTGTACTAATCCTATTGTTCGTGATAGTAAATAGTTACATTGAAATGTAAACGTAATATTTCAGATTTTACTTTTCATACAATGGAATTACTGTTTGATTAATCTTATGTTTGATTTTTACTCTATCACCGCACCGGTAACAGAGAGAGAGATTGTTGAGTTGTTGAGTTTGTTGTGTGAAGTCCTATTGTATTGGTTATCAAGGACGTGACCCTATAGTTTGCTGTGTGCAGTCTATAGGTGATTATGTAAATGATATCTTGAACATACCATCCGTTTATAGCTCAACAGTCTGGCGTGCGCGAGAGAGAGAGAGAGAGAGAGAGAGAGAGAGAGAGAGAGAGAGAGAGAGAGAGAGAGAGATATGAGTATTGGTGTTAGCAGGCCTGTAACTTGTCTCACTAACTAAAGATCTTGATAGGCTTACTCATCTAGTCTATAATCACTCTAATCAGTGTTAAAAGGTAGACCTTGATTGTGATATCCAGTGTGTCTTTGAAATAGTTTTAGGTGAAGTGTATTATTATTTTACTACATATATGCTATTTCAATGATTGTATTTTTAATTACGTTGGAGTAATACCTTTATTGTGTGTAATTGCTTGCATACATTTAGCAAAACAGCTAAATTTGTCAAATTGGACTGTTGATCTAAAACGATTTTCTCATGTCCACGAGTTTTCAAACTGCATAGATAGTTGGTTAATTCTGTCTCAAAAGTTTCACTGGGCCTATTCCTATATTTTATTGCATAAGAATGAACAAGGATAACAGGGCCTATTACAGGTAATTTGCACTGTTATTTGCAGGTAAAATGGGATTTCATATGTAATTCAAGAGATTTTAGCTGTGGACAATAGCAAGGAAATTCCTGAAACCAAGATGTGCATGGCTGGCTAAGGTTTTGAGTGTATGAATGATGTTTTGTATGAAGCATCATGTCTTAATTGTGAAGCAAATGTTCTTTTATTCCTTTGAAGCAAAGATAAGCATGGGTTGATCTATTTGCTTTTGGATCTGTATACCTGTGCAGTGTGCAACCACTGGTGACATTGTTCATGTTCCTTGGGCTTTGCCACTCAATACTCTCTAGATCGTGATACCATTTTGTCATCATCATCATCATCATCATCTTCATCATCATCATTATTATCATCATCATGTGCATTCTATGTTATTGCTGAGGCCTAAATTCTGAGTCATCGTCATCATCATCATTGCCATCGGTGATGTGCAGGCACTGCATGAGGCTGACCGTAAAGCTTTGGCATGCCTGGCATACTACACTCGCAATTGAGCATACGATAACAATAACATAATCATCACATAATCATCGCCCTTTTATTGTCTACAATTTTGATACTACTACTAACTACAAGATGTTGTACTGAGGATGCATATAGACTTTAAATATTGACCATGAGAGCTCGTTATAGCTGGATTTATTCCACCGGTACCGATAGTGTCTGTTTAAAGTATTCCTATTCAGTGACATAATGATGAACAGTTTTGTCTATTGTTGCTTTCACAGTGTTCAACGTTGGTCAGTATCGACGGGTCGCGGCGCCAGACTCCATCAATAAGTCTGATTTCTTCAAGTCTGACAACATGGCCGCCCAGGTCGTCAGAGAGTACGTATCACCACTTCTTCCTTTCTCCTCCTTGTGAATATTAGTCCAGGGCTTTGATTCCTTGAATTGGTGAGACAGTGGGCGAAAACATATTTTTGAATGCTGGAGTTTATTTAACTTCATTACGTTAATCATCTTTGCATTATAATGCCGTTGTCAAATATTGGAGATGGTGGAGAGGTGGAACGTAGTCCTGGTTCTTCCGTGACAGTGTCACTATGTCCTCGTTGTTCCCTTTCTTCAGTGACATCGTCACTGAAGAATGTCAGTGTGTCCTTGGTTCTTCCTTTCATCAGTGACATTATCACTGTGTCCTTGGTGTTCCCTGGGAAGGTTCTTCACACCATCGTTATTTCCATCTGTAGCCACTAGTGTCTAGAATGGTCCTACATATTACTTCAAGACACTTCCATCTTTAGCTTCTGGTCTCTGGGATGGGATGGTCCTTGAGACAATGTCATTTTGTCCATATCAGCTTTCAGCTGTTTTAATACTTTGAAGAAAATGTCGCGTTCATTCACACCAGCTGTTCTTTGGATTAATCCTTCAGGGGTTGTTTTATGTTCCTGTGAAACACCAAACTGTAAGTTTGTAGATGTTTTGTATTACAGTAATATTGAAATGCAGCGATTGCTAGTAAGTAACACATGCTGTAAGATAAACTACTCTTCTGATGACTGTAACAGTGCTTCATCACTGAATCAGATTGTCAGCTTTTAGATGTCACCTTCTTCTTATTAGAACTCTTCTTTAGTTGAGCGATCAGATGTTATTGACATTAAGTGTTCCATTGTGCATGATGTATTGTGCAGTTTGTATTGTTCGCGTTGTATTGATGTATTGTATTGTTGCGTGTGTTTGTCAGAAAGTGCGCGCTGGCTGCACTCGACGACCTGCACTGCTGGCTGAAGACCGGCGGCGAAGTTGCAGTAAGTAGATTTCATTTTTATTGTATTGAAGGATGTTTTTGTCAGTCCTATTTATATCTTCTTTTAATCTGATGGTATTTTCTGAAAATATAGATGTAAATATAAATATAAATGTTTATTATATAATTAGAATTATCTATGTTTTGCAAATTTTGTTGCTGTATTTGGTAAATGACTAAATGTATGATATTGTAGGTTTCACAGAGTTGTTTTTTTTTGTTAAATTGTTCTGTACTTGTATTTACAGCCATTTTTAAGGGAGGATTCCCCTCCCCCCTGAGAAATTATGCTCTTAAATTGTTGTAAGGAATATTTTGAAAAATGGTTGTCAAATACTTTTGGAACTCAATGACCATCCCTCCCCAAAATGAAATCTTGGCTACAGCCCTACTTGTGTTGTCTGCATTCAGTCAGAACATCTGGTCCATTAAATTCAAAGCAACGGTTTATAATTACTTTGCGTTGATCAACTCGATTATGGTCTGCTGCATCTCAGTTCCGCTACAAGAACGTTTGATTGTAAGCCTAATCTTTTCTTGCGTGGAAATCTGGATTTCTAAGCATTGTGATGAGGATATGACGATTGTGTGATCAATGATAGTTTTCGGTAATGTAAATTTATTGATTTGAGTGCCTTTTTAACATGAATTCCATTGTTTCTTATTTGAATTTTTTGTCATATTTCAATTGTAAGCGAGACTTTGATAAATAATTATTATTTGTTATTATTAGCTAGAACGCATTTTAATCATTTGCCCTAAAGGCGATGACTTGTCCTGTTTACAGGTGTATGATGCGACTAACTCTGTACGTTCGCGGCGCAAGTCGATCTGTGATTACGTAGAGAAGTACGGTTACAAGGTGTTCTTTGTCGAGTCCGTCTGTACCGATCCCGAGGTCATCGAAGCCAACATTCGAGTAAGTGCCATTCTGCGTCTCTCTTTTCCGTCTGCTATCTAATATTTAATTTGGTTAAAGAAGGCACGTGTTGACAGTTGGCCTGTTCAATGTGCATGCGTCAGCCAAAGGAAGGGTAGATCTCATTTACTTTATATTCCTTCATTGTTCATGTCTATTATATGTCATTGCTGGTGAAGAGAAAACATTTATATCATTTATGCATTTTGATTACCGTACATTATACATATGATGTTGTACGAAACATTTGTTTACGATTGTGTCACTATTGGTAGGTCTGTTCAATGCAAGTTCTTCTTGTCTTGGTTCACTATCAGATTAGGACCTCTCCATTTATGACCTCATACAGTGTAGTTGGTTGAAATAAAGCATGGTATGGAAGATCAGTCGAGTATTTATTTTAAATATTATAGCACAAAAGGATTTGAAAGGCATTTTCATCCTTATTTCAGTCTCTTTTCTCTTCACTGTAATTATTCTTGCAAGCAATGAGATTATTATTAAAGATGTTGCATTGTTTGTATTTGCTGCAGGAGGTGAAGGTGTCGAGCCCGGACTACGTCAACGTTGACCGCGAGCAAGCCATCGAGGACTTCCGACAGAGGATACGTAACTACGAGGTCCAGTACCAGACTCTCGACGTGGACCACGACCGCGATCTGTCTTTCATCAAGATCTTCAACCAAGGCGAAAAGTATCTCGTCAATGGAGTGAGAGGTGAGTCGTTGTACTGGGGAATAAACTGAGCCCATTGTACTATGATTACTGTGAGACAATTGTATAAAATTGGAATAAAGTGTTCAAGCTAAAAATATGTTTCAAAACATAAGGGAATACTGGGAATGATTTCACGTGTACTGTATTGTGTGTCACGCTTGTACATCGTTTGAGCATAAACTCTTATATAGTACATCCTTTCGGTTGATGAAGTCGAGGTAACTATTTATATACAGTCGATTTGCATGCAGATTGAAGTAAATTTGTGTGCAGTAGACAAATCGCAGCTTTGTCAGTGGTGCACTATTGAATTTCCGTAGTCAAATGTGATGCACAAGTAAAGTTTGAGGTTTTCTGCGATTGTGCAAACAATATGCTGAATTGTCGAAACATCCGGGAACCGAGACTGTTACCTACGGAATCTGCTATCCAAAGTGCAGAATCTCCACTTTCTGCGCGGAATGCACGAAGATTAATTCCATTATTATATTTGTTCTGTGAATGTTTGTTACTCGGTATGCTCAGTATTGCTGATTTGTGCAAGTCTCATTGGTCTGTATGCATCACCTCAGGCTCCAAGAACTCGTTATCTGCAGCAACAATTTTTTTTTTCATTATTCGTCTTTTGGGCATCGTGCTATTTGAGCTGGTTTGTGATCATTCGGCAGAGTGAACATTTGCAAGACTTGGACAAGCTTTGTTATTTCAATCCAGTAATTTGGTATTGTTTTAAAAGCAATATGTGTAATTGTACTTGAATTAGCAAGTGATTTAATATATGTTTTAACATGTGATTTAAAGTTTGATTCAGCATATGATTTGGCATATGATTTAACGTGTGATTTAGCATGTGATTTAGCAATTGGTTTGCTGTGTGACAATTGCCTCATTCTACTGTTGCTTGGTTTTGTGATAGGTCACGTTGAAAGTCGATGCGTTTACTATCTCATGAATATTCATATCCTGCCACGAACGATATATCTAACCCGGGTTTGTATTCTATAGTTCTGTTTGCCTATTTTCTTGTGAATGATTTCTTATGATCGATGAGATTTTAATTTGAAATATATATTATGCTTATTATTTTGTTGATCGATTCACTGGATATTTAGATTTAATTTTTGGTTGAATCCACTTCTTACACATTTCAAACTGTATTGAGTTCACACCAACGCCATTGTTACACAACCCGCATACCCATTTGTCGGAATCCTCGGCCTGGCGGCCTGCATCAGCCCCACATCTCATAACCATTGTTTTTGCTAATGTTCACCTTCATCGATTTCTTTTCCAAACCTTGCTTCCATTTTTTAGTCTTCTTCTTCAACTGAGCTTCACTTTCAGCAATGACTACAAAATTGTCTGCGTATAGTAGCTCTCATAGTAATTCTGTCATAAGTGTCCCAGACAAAACTTCCAGGATAATGATGAGCAACAGGGGATCAGCATAGACCCCTGATGACCCCTAGCCTTTACTGGGAACTCTTCACTGTCGTCCCAATTTCCTCCTTAATGGAGTTGTTACACCCTCTTACATGGACATGACCATTTTGTTCTTCCACACCCACGTGTCGCAAGGACCGCCACAGCACTTGACAAGGAACTCTTTCAAAGGCTTACTTCAGATCCACGAAGGCCATCCCGAGTACTTTCTTCTTGACATGTATACCTCTCTCGCATCATCCTCACAGCAAATATTCCATCAGTCGTACTTCTGCCTGAACTGAATCCATTATTTGTTTATAATAGCTAGTCCAAAGCATCACCACTTCCTTTATACACACTCGCAGACATTACGCTCGCTGTGGTTTACTCTGCAGAATATATTAGCTGTCAAGTTTAAGGTTTTTATTTGGAAGATCAATCCTGTCGGTATTTTGTTTTTGCTTGATTTATTCGCAATATGAATGGTAAATAAATAAGGACAAAATTGTCTGATTTATTTATGATTTGTGTTGTTATTCCATTCATACAGCATGGCGAGACAAATATGAACGTCGAGGGGAGAATTGGAGCGGACGGCTTTCTGACACCTCGAGGTGAAAAGGTATGAGCCATTGCTTACTATCAGTTAGTTAGACCTCTCATAATGCTTCGGTCAATCATTTGTCCCAGTGTTTGAACAATTATATGTATCCAGAGCGTTTACAGGCGCATACAATGTTGTCATCGTATGCTCTAGTGCGGATATAGGCGCATCGGCCAATCTAAGGCTTCATTGTCTGCCTCTTGCACATTTAGAGACAACTGATTTCCTAATTAATTAATAGATTTTGTTTTTACAGTAGAGATTACCAATCAAATGCTGCATAAGCATTGAGTCTGCTGAGGAAATCATTTGTGAACAATATATTGTGATTTACCGACTGCTTTAGCTTAATCTTTAGCTATCATAATTATATGTAAACTGTTGCTAATCTTGGAATTTTTGTTAAACAAATCATAATTTTGATCCTATGACGATTGATTTGGTATTTGAGAAAATTTGAACTTTTTAATTAAATGTGTTACAAATTGATTTCTTATTGTCAATTCTCCCGTTGTTATTTTACATTCATGGTCGACCACGGTTTGCATTCTTTGTTTACATTGGTCGTTGTGTTACTTATTTTCATTGGTCGTTTGTTGTTTGTTGCTCAGTATGCTCAAGCGCTCGGCCGATTCGTTGAGGAGCAGAACTTCAACATTCCTCTGACGGTCTGGACGGGCCTGCACCAGGAGTCGAGTGAGACGGCGGCACACATCGACTCGACGAAGGAAAGCTGGAAGGCGCTCGACGAGATCGATTGTGTATGTTGTGCTCTTTAAGAATTTCACTCAAACATATGATCTCATACTAAGCATTATTTTGGTAATATATTGTATGAATTGTTACTTTTATTAGTCATGTTATTTATTACATTGTAGTCGATAAAGAAAGAACATTGTGGGGGGTGATGGCCAACTCGGGTGGTTTCGTGGCCAGTATTTTATTTTGCGGAACATTGGTTGTTGATTTTGTCAAATGCTATGTTTTATTCTTACTATTGTATTGTTATTGTTTAATTGTAGGGTGTGTGTGAGGGCATGACCTACGATGAGATCAGGACAACTTACCCCGACGAGTACGAACTTCGCGAACAGAACAAATACTACTACCGGTATCCAGCGGGAGAGGTAAGATCCGTCACTGGCTCTCGTCTTGACTTGTGTTTCTAATATATAATCTGTTATGATTATGATAATCTTATAACCCTCGAGTTTTAAACTCGCCTCGAGTTTTAAGCTCGACCTGCCATTGAGGCTGTGGCCAACTATCTGTTGTATTTCATTGAATGCCCATTTGTGTCCTGCGTTACAGTACGCTCGCTGTGTTTCATTGAGGGTATTAGCATGAGGGGTATCCGGCTCTAAAACTTTACTTAAGTAAATATTCATAGCCAGAGTGTTGGAGCTTCAACTTCCTTTGTGGGAACACAATGTGCTCTGCAGCATTTTTTATGATATGCAAACTCTTAAGCAATTTTCTTGTAAACATGGGTTGTCTCACTGGGTTGGCAATGGCAACAGCAACATTATTATATCTATCGTATTGTGTTCTAGTCTTTATGATGATGATTATGGTGATAATAACATTTATGGTGATGATGATGATGATGATGATTATGATTGCTGGTTTCTATCTTTTGTGTTGTGTTGTACGCGTGCAGTCCTACCAAGACCTCGTTACT
>JAQFYQ010003091.1:0-11004 GCA_034694885.1 Buchholzia appendiculata
TTTTTTAATCGCGATTAATTTTTTTAATCGCGCGATTAATCGCGATTAATTTTTTTAATCGAAGGGCAGCCCTAATAATAATATAAATCTGCAGTGGTATGATGCTGTTGATGGGCATCTGTGAAGGAAGCTGATATAAATAATTAAAGATGCTAATGAAATGCAATGATTCCATGTAAAGAAAAAATTCTGCACCTTGATTCGCATTTAGAAAGAAAACAACAATTAACACAATCAATATTCAAAATGCAGCGAGCAAGTTTCACTCATTGCGGCGCCAAATCCGTTCCTGTATAATGTAGCATACTTTTGTACACACTTCTATGTGCCACACAAATAGAGTGCTTATTGATTACTAGAGTGTTAAAGAAAAAGCCTAAAGAATCTCATACCGATGTCCTCCACAGAGCCCGAGTTGTAGTTCGTTGGACCCGACAGAGCGTCCACACTTCGCATCTTCTTACTCCTCACAGCAACGTCCTCTTCCACTGTCGTCTGTCGCTCAAAATGACCTACACAGAAATTCATATCATTTCATCACCATCATTTCAAGTCAGTTTTCCTCGTCAGGAAGGGTTAGACGTCTCCAACAGTGGAGATTTTCCTTCTCCATAGGTCATGATCATGTGTATCATCAACACTCAGTTTCAATTTATGCATATCATATCATACACACTCAATCCAAGTCTTTCTACACTTGTCGTTGCCTTTCCGCTCGTTCACATCCAGAAACACGAAAACCAACAGAGAAGATTAATAGTGAAGCGAACAATCAACTCTAGCAAGAACGAGTAGAAACAATGAATATAGCAGGGCCTCTGAGCAATGACCATACATGAATGCAAATATTCATAGCACAGCAGAAATACACTAACAACGTCAAATATTCATGACAATGTTGAATCGCAATTTATTGCCAAATTTATAATTTTATCATCTTTTAAAAATTAACTGACCAAGTGCACTCAGGCACAGTGAACGCTCATCCAGTGAACATTGAACTCTGACCCAGTGAACTCTGACCCAGTGAACTTTGAACTACACGAGAGAGAGAGAAAACTAACCAGAGCTTGTTACAGGACCGTCATCCACATCGTCCTTCAGGCTCACCGACCTTGACTTCGAGAATATTGACCTCCATCCCGACCTTCGACCCTTTCTACTGCAATGTAACAAAATGAATGCTACATGCTAACAACCGCAATCAATTGCATCAGACTAATACACTGATGTACAATAACATCTGCACAGAATATTATGCTAACTTTGCTAACTGTGCTAACTATGCTAACTGTGCTACAAATTTCATTTCTGTAAATATATTCTGAACGCATATTTCACGCTAGTGAAAAATACAGAATAAGCTCAGCAATCAGCATGCAATACTTATCGTTACTTGCCACCACAACCGTATCAAAGTGCACAATAACTTTACACGAGGAAGGCAAATCACTCATACCCAGTACGGGTTGACGTTAGCAAGAGCATTTGGTCGTAAAAATCAAGTTATAATGAGCACTCAGGGTCATCACGTCTAACTCTTCCTGACAATAAAAAACGAACGTAAAATGTTCGTATGATGAACACAACATATGTCGATCTACCAGAAAAAGATTTGCCATGCTTGGAGGTTCCCCATCACTTGACTCGAGTGCTCAAGTGTTCCTTTCCAATGAAATCATACGTCAAACAAAATTGAGATGTAAAAGTTCAATACGGAACAAAACGTACTCTTTGGGCAGATCGATGACCGTGTGATACATTGGAAGTGCCGACGAACCAGCGCCGACATCTATGTACTTCTGATGAGGAGCAGCTGCCGCCACCGCCCGCTCTTGAGCTTCTTCCAGAGACAGCAACTTCGTTGGTGAATGCAGAGCACCGCCACGCGCTCGTAGAGCTTGAGGTGACCGTGGGGTCGGGACATCTGGAGTGCACAAGTATGCATGTCAACTTCAAACGTGAATAAGAAATCTAGGCTTTTAAAGGAACGTTAACAAATCTGAACAGAATTTGTATTCCTATCTGAATTGCCATCAATCTTAACTCAAATATATGTGCAGAAAAAAAATCCTGCTCAATTATATCTTGTGCTTCAATTCCTCTGTGATACCCAAAGTTCTCAAAATTAATACGAGTCAACAGCCTAATTATAAAAAAACTGCGCTTGGAAGCATAATCACGCCATGTCACAATTAAAATCAATCACCTATTATTAAAAGTTGTTAAGTGCATTCCAAGGACATAGAATTCAAACTAGATAGAAATGTTGATCACGCCGGTTATTGGCATTACATGTGAAGACCAGACTGAAGCAAAGGTGACGACTGAAGTAAGTTAACATAGTACTTTCAACCACTATGTTAATCTTTCCACCACACTCGCAACTTGACTTATTTATCACAGCCAGTTTGGCATAAACCAAACAAGCAAGTTTTTCAGAACAAGAGTTTGGCATAACTAGAATTTGGCATGAGTATTGCTTAACTTGCCAGTTTCTTGCAAAATTTGCAAGAGTTAGGCATAACAAGAGATAAGCATAACCGTATCCATTGCGGTTTTGCCTTCATTACAAATACTTTGCCATTTTTTTAAGAACTGTCTTTCTAAGGAAAATGGTGTATTTCAAACTAAGATCGCTCTCATATTGTCAATTCTTTGAACTCTCAAAGTTATTTTTTTAGAACCAAGTACTGTGTTAATTTCTGAATTGTAACTTATATATTAAAAACGACCATAAATCGCTTAACAATAAAATCATTAAATTACATTTACTTTAAAACCTTAGTTTTGAATTATAAAAACTACTTAAATGTTGCACTAGCTAGTGAAGGAACAAACCATTTGCCGTTGACGTAGAAGTTGACTGGAAGCCGTCGACAAATATCTCATTGACGTGTAGGATAAGGAACTCTGTGACGAGGGCTTGAAGTCCGACACCTAGCAGAGCCGCTGTGCCGTAGACCTTCTGATCAAGTTCCTTACATCTATTGCACAGAACATGTGTAGAATTAGAACACATTCATCTAAAACTGACCTCTTATCATACCAATTCTACAATACTTACCCTGGCTAATTTACTTAGATTAATGGACCATTTTCATTAGCCAAAATGAGAACTAACATCAAAACATGACGTCGTTTAAGGCTACAGTCGGTCTCAATCACATCAACTCCGTGCTCCATTGTTCATTAAATTAGATCTCAAAAGTTGCGCATTAGCATTATATTCTACCTGTGATATTAATGCATATTTGTCTTCGTTCGAATGCATATTTAAAGGAACATTTTAATTCCTACATGCTAGAGCAATATCATATAAAGAAAAGTGCGCAGAGCGTCGTAGACTATTACCGCAGAAGATTTGGCGCCCAGACGATTGCGAGATTCCTACAGTTCATCGACGTCTCCTTCGACTGCTGTGCAACATGCGAGAGATGTTGCAGCAGAAACTCGGCAGTTCTGAAATACAAGCGCGATTTGATGCAGAAAGATTTGATGATTTGATTTTGAGATTTGATCTAGAGGGATTAGGTGTAGAGAGAATTCATTAAACCTTTACATTTTAATTTGTACATTTAACTCCCTTTGTGCATAACTAAAGGTGAATACAACTAAAATGAATGATTCAGAGAGTTAATACTGTGATCTATACAAATTTTATTACAATTAAAAAGACGGAAAGATTTCATCTAATAAATATTTCATCTGAAACTTTTAAATCATTCAATATTGATACATTTTTTATTTAAAAAATTAAAAATGTTTTGAAATTATGTAATACTAATATCACACAATTATCATTTTACATGTTAGGCCTATTGATTTATTCAAATCAGTAGTGAAGGCAAACAAATTTCACAAAAAGATTTACATCTTAAATAATATAAATTTCATATATCAATAAATTATATGTAAACATTTACTTACAACACAAGAATCAAACTTCCTGAAGAAGTCAATGAATGCAATTAAATTCTTGAGCTACTCAAGAATATTACAATTTATCTCAAGTCCATTAATTTGCTCCATTATTAATGCATTCACTTGTTTTATTCATCTATTCATTAGCTATTCAACGTGCTCAGCACTGATATCATGCTAAAAGCGAATAGTAGACTAGAAATAGGTGATGATGATGATTATGATGATGATGATTCGAGGTTTAAGTGCGAATGTACCTGTAGTGTGGCGGAGGTAGCTGATGGACGACGTTACACAATCTCGAGATCTTGAAACTGTCATCATCGCTGTGAATGATTTCCTGTTAACAAGACATACACAAACACATAGCTCAAGACGACAGCACTGCGTTATACTTTAATTACGTATACTTCGTACAATTACATATTCAATCACATATACTAATTCAATCATTCAATAATGTATACTTATTGCTGTATATATCAATTACACCCCTGTGTACGAGCATTGTAACAAAGTAAGCATCAGAATTTTTTTTTACACATATATAAACAAATCTAACTTCTTGAAGGTACACCATTGCTCTATCAAAGCCTTGGAAGTTTGACTGATTTTACCTCAAAATACAAATTATAATTTTTTCAGATTTGTTAAAGCTAGACATCATATTTTTCAGTGAACCATGATGTAAAGAATCGCAGCAGTTTTACCAACTTCTTCCTACACACTATACAGTGCTTCAGATCAGCAAAGAGATCGCCTTATTAACTGCCTACAAGTAACCACATCTCTTACCAATTGGAATTTTGGACAAATTCCACAATGTTGCAGCTCAGAATAAACAGCGTTACATTAGTGCACTATATTAAGTTAAATATTTGAGTTACAGCTTTAGTTGTAGTATTTTTTTTATTGTTTACTTGTGATCAAATTTTACTCTTTATCCTTCCCCTTTAATCTATTTCAGTTCTAGTCTGCAACAATCACGTAACCAATAGAATATATTGCGAGAAAATCATATTACAATCTAAAAATGTCATAAACAATTTGTTCAGTGTCAAAATTAATATAAAAGCTAGCAAAAAAGTTAATGCACATCGTGTTTCGACACCAGATATTCAGCCACAGGAAATCTTCATCGCAAAACTACGTCTCATAAACATTCAGTATTTTTCAGCTTATCCCTTCCAAAAATGGTTAGAAACGTGATCAAGTGCCTCAGCCACACTTAGTTTCAATTTCGTCATATTCGACTGCACACTAGATTCAATATGTTACATCTAATTCTGCCGTCTTGCCCTTCCACAACCAGGACTGTCACGTCTCAACTCAATCACTGTCGTCCTTTCTTTCCACATGTCCACTCCATCTCAACTTATCATGTCTGACAACTTCCACCACACAGCTGCTTCCAATTTGCCGAGAAGCTCTGTTCTTTCAAAACAACTCAAAACTGAACTATTGATCCATCAAGAATCATTAACACAGCCGCGCCACTCAATACAAACACCACAGAACACAATGAACCTATTGAACTCTTACCGTGAACTCGTCGTAGAGTTGGTAGGTGAAGAGTGGATTGGGAAGTTCTCTGAAGTACATCTTGAGGAGGGAGCTGACGCAGTGGATGTCCTGCATGTAGATCTCATCAGTGAATTCTGGCAGGCGATCTTCATCAAACTCATTCCTGTTCACCACATGCATGAGCATTACACATACATCAGTAGTTATTATACAAAAAAACAATACCACACACTAATATTTATTATATAAATTCATTAAATAAAACATTACCACACATTAGTATTTATTATATAAAAACCATTACCACCCACTAGTATTTTACTGTATAAAATTTATTATATAAAAACATTATCACACATCAGTGTTCATTATACAAGAAAAAATATCAAGATTATGTAAACTAATTAATTTTTTTACACTAACACATTTTACTCTGAATAGTACAAAACATCAAATAGTTCAGAGGTGTGTTTTACCTAAATAATGAAACAGTCACGATGAAATGGTCCCATGTTTAAAATATACAGACACCAAGTCTTGAATCAGGAGCCCTTGAAGTTTAACATTCTTATGGTTCAAAATTGCTAATAAACAGCTGGTGACACAACAGAATCAGTACTGAGGATACAAACCATGCATACAAGAAAACACAACCGCCTTGCAGTCGCTTCAGATACATATTGCTTGCCAGCAGTTGAGCTATAATTAGACAAAATTTAAGCAACACTTTTAATCAATTTTAAACTATAACACAAATAGCACCAACCTGAGTTTCTGTATGTTCGAAGCAACGCCTGAGAGTCGATAGATTCCGTCGACAATGCCGTACTTCTCAATCACTTGAGCACAGCTCTTCAGAACCAGAGGAACTACAGCACAAGCAGCAGTATAAAAACAAATAGAACGAGGAACACACACACAAAATGAGATAAGTTATATCCAATGAACGATACATCCACTGAGAGAGATACACATACAATTAGAGAGATATGTAACGAGAGACATAACTGATAAGCTGCTGAAGTACGAACCTCTTCCAAAAATCAGTGCATTTAAACACAATTCATTTAAACAATAATAAAACTATCGTGCCATATCTAAAGGCCTGAACACATGCACACAATGTTAAAATCAATGCAAAACTATGATCATACCATCGTGGCCGGAGTTGAGCAGATGTTCGCCAAGATCACAGCCAAAGACTCGCTCCTTGACAATGCCGCTGCGCTTGAGCTGACTTCGAGCGGGACGAGATGAGAAGAATGTTCGCAGTAAAGAGATGAACTTGCCTTTCCTTCTTAATACTAAGAAAATAATATCATACGGAGCATGACAAGACATGCACACGATTCACACATATAGTGAATCAACCCACATGCATCACACATTGAACATACTGCACAGAAATGCGACACAACACTGCATAGCCACACAATGTACGATTACACTAGAATAAATACCAATTCAACATTAGATTTACATCAATTACTCATCACTTACAAGCACAAGATTAGATACAGAACTGTTGCATAGCATGTTTAATATAACAAGCAGTAATGTGCCAATGTCTAATCAATCTTTTCTTTATTGTAAAAAACTACAATATCTATACACAAACTAAGTGTTTTGTTTTCAACAGATTGGGGTAAGGCACTGAATGAGATACATTCAACTGCATCCGTATGTTAATCACATTGAAAAGCCTTAATTCCTCTCATCAGCCTTCATGTAGATTAGTGTGACAAGTAGCTAATGGGTCAAACAGCACAACATCAATAAAATAACTACACTGTGGATCACATTTGTTAAACAAGACCTGGAAAAAGAAACTGAATACAACAATGGAAGAAAAAACTGAATTTCAAAACTCGACAGCAGATCAAACCGAACAAAGGCCGATCGCCAGTCCTGTTAAAACCCATTGCCACATACCTGCATAAAGAGTATACATAAAACCTGTTGAGTGTAATGCAATCAAAAAGCTGTCAACACTGGAATTATATCTAAAGTGTGATCAAAATGAGTCACCTACCTGGGACAGGTGAGACGGACCGCGACTGCAGCTTGACAGAAACTGAAGACGGAATATTCTTATCACAGATCATTTCCACACAGTCAGACGGGAAGTAACCGACCTGAATTAGAAAGAACGTAATCACTGTTCAATTAAACAATACTCAAAATGTTTTTTTAAAGTAATTTTTTGAAGCTTTTAGTTGTACTAGAAGCTTCTACCTGTACTTTACTGTCATATGAGTACAAAAACCAACATTCATAACATACTGTACATTATAATCATTTGACAACAAACACCTGTAAACTGGCAAACACACTGAAACTAAGAAATCCAATGACATCATGAGAAAAAAGTAGGTTTTGAGATGAAAATTTGTTTAAACTGCATTTAGACTGCACAAACAATGCTCCGGACGTGAATCTTCATTACGCAGAATATCGTGATAAATAAACCAAGCGAATGAAAACTATTGATTAATGAGAGGAAATAGCCCTGACGAATAATAATGCATACATCTGATGACCAGAAATTGTGAGAGCGATTGGATTTAGATAGGAAAACAATCTTCGCCAACAATCTTCATCGTCATTATCAATATGTTAATGTTATTCATAATCAATAAACACATTCACAAAGATACTAAATATTATAAAAACCAGAGCATCAAATTTACAGCATCAACTCTAGTGAATTAGCATGGGAGGTGCAGCGTATTTCGCACACAGGCTGGAGATCTCCGTCTTCCTTTACAACTGAAATTAACTAAATAATTGCAGATATATACACTCTGCTGCCTATATCTATATTACACATATACAAGTACCTACAGTTACATGCACTTATCTGTAAGAAAATCTGAAAGACTAACTTCATAGCTTTTCTTGCCTCGCCACCAGGCAGATTCAGTGGGAGGCGGCTTGTCGATGATTGACAACATGTCACCGACCTACAAGCAATAAAAGAATAACCTATATGTACTGAAAACATAACCTACACAATGAAATCACAATCTGCAGGCAATTAAGTCGCACATAATACCAGCACAAAAACTCATGATGATGATGATGATGATGACGACGATGCCCACGACATGCATAGAACTCAAAAAAAAGTTTTTAAAAAACTCAAGCACTGCAGATTTACATTATTTAGATAACGAAGATAACTGTGCAATATTAGCCATTTTCAAACAAAAAAAATTTGAAAGCATTCGCAACAAATTTCAGGCAACCAAATATGACCAATAAAACTGACAGTTGAACAGAACAATTAGAGAAATCTAGCAAGTGTTTGAGCTCTAGGACGCCGACACGGTCTCTGCATATCATAGATGTGATATAGTTTAGCACATTGTGAAATATTGTATCTAAATATCGACAAAATAAATCATTTTATTTAAATCTTTCCAAATAAACTTTTGCTTTAAATTTATAATTAAAAGTAATTAAAATTCATTACTTGTAAGCTAATTCTATTCAAATAAATACAAACAAATTAATTATTTATAAAAGTTAATATTATTGTATGCAATGTTTTTAATGAAATATTTCAATAATAAAAAATTGATCTCAAAGCTATGCAAAAATTTATCAGTATGCCCATCGCTTATCGCAACTGAAATGAGATTTAAAAAAACATGAATGGAGTGCTAGTTACAAAAAATCCCACGAGATAAAGTTATTAATCATGAACGAAAGCTGACTCATTATTATAAGTCGAACGCTGACTAATCATAGTAAGTTAACTACACAGCAGGGTTCCAACAGTAGGCCTACTGCTACTGCAAAGCTTATCACAAACAGATCCTAAATGAATCACAAACCTGTCAACTCCTATCATATCAATGCCAATCAATCACACAGACTTCATCAGCTCTGGATGAAACACAGTCTACTCAATCAAATCTATGACACCATCCTTATATGACAAGATCTCTGCACTTGAAAGTCGAAATATGTGATACAGTCTATCACAATGGGGAATAATTTTATTTTAAATACAAAGAATTTACTGCTACTATTTACTGCTATGGGCAAACAAATTTCCAACAAAACCCCCAGCAAAATACAAAGAATTTACTGCTACTATTTACTGCTATGGGCAAACAAATTTCCAACAAAACCCCCAGCAAATCATGTATCAAAATCATGTAAGTCATGTTAAAATAGACACAATTATTTAAAGAACGGGTTACTTAGCAAGATTTTAATAGTCCACTCATTAGTAGTAGTACATATATGGTCTGCACATGAGCAACCTCAATGTTCAGTTTCAGAATCAGCTACAGCACATTTCTAGCTCAGCTTCTGCACGGTTCTAAGATAGGCCCAAGCAAAGGACTGCACTAACATCACTGTCTTGGAACAGAACTTGCACAAATTACGTAAAATCATCGAAGAAACATCTTTAACCTCGAATGATAATTCATCCTGAGTCTGCGCGACGTATCGTTTGATCGCATGCGCTGCACCGATCGCAGGCGTGTTGATGGCCGCATCCGTGTCTGATGCTATCAGGCGGTTGCCTCGGTTGTCCATCTAACAGAAAATATGAGCAACTCAAACTGAATACAACTAAACAACATTTGCACTTGAAAACTCTACTCAAGCTCTAGAGGTTAAAATGGATCTATCATGATATCAGTATAGAATGGCTGTGAGGTGTAGTACATGGAAGTTGCTTAAAATCCCAGTGGATCCAGGTTCAAATCCAAGTCTAGTCCAACGTTCTAGCTTTTGATAAAATGCAATCGAGACATTACAATCAAATTCCGTGTTCAGAGTTCAGAAGCCATTAAATTTCCTAAACCTGCTCACAGTGTTAAGCAAGGAAAAGGGATACGTCTTGTACTCGCTTCATATCCGACGGGATCGGTGGCATTGTCAAGTACCGTCACCTAGTCCTCGAACAGAGCTCTATACATTGGTCGAATCACTCATTCAATTATTCAATTAATTTCATTCCTTCATTCACTCAATTAAATCCATTCACCCATTCTGCTTTAATGATGATGATGATGATAATAGTGCTCTGTCCGAGACAGGTCCTGGCGATGGTTATTTGTCTTACGTATTACAATGCATGACTTAACCACCGACCGACTAGGCCGGTGAGCACGGGTGGGCGGCCAAAGGACCTTCCCGTACAGGCAATGGAGTGTTAACAATTTGCCCAGGTTTGCAAATGAACCAAATCAGTCGTCGCTGGGATGCGAACCCTCTACCTCTTCACTGCGAGGCGTGAACGCAACGACTGACCTATTTTTCGGTCTTCTGCTTTAATAGAGTAAATAAACAGTGAATTTCCATAACAAATCTGTTAGAACCTCATTAACCTTCAAATAATAATAATAATCATAATAACCCGGCCAACTTTTAGAGCTTACGTTACGTAACAAATCATATCTAGGGCGCTTTACATAGTAAATTACAATTTATACAGGTACAAGTTTATACGAAATATGGCCTACCGGCACGACACGCAGGTCAGCTACACAGTAGGTTCGGTAACACGGCCTAAGTGCTGGACTCCTGGTACGG
>JAQFYQ010003092.1:0-11003 GCA_034694885.1 Buchholzia appendiculata
GGATAATCTGCGCGTTAACAATCAGAACACCGATCTGTGTAATGAAACTGCACCATGGTCTGATTTCGAAGCGTTGGTAACTTGGAGAAGCATCGTCGCGTAATACAAAGAGTCCTACGCTCCTCTCAGAGTTACAGTAGAGACATATTATTATTAAGGTGAGCACCCCCTCGTTTTTTGCGTACGTACATTTCCAATAGAGCGGCTAGACCCCCCATACGCACGCATATGCTTTTGAGTGACCCCCTCCGTGCGTACGTACTAAATGGACGACCCCTTGCTGTGCTTTGCCTGTTTTCATTGGTCATCATAATTACTGCATAACAGGTTTTTATGTTTTCATTATTTAATGTATGTATCTATCTAGCATTTTCTTTGCATAGACAGTGCATACCTGCCATACCAAGCTGACCCACATATTAAATCCTGTAATACAGTACTTACTGGTTTCTGTTTGGTTGCATTTTATTTCATTATATACGTGTTGTTGCAGTTCGCCTCCATGACAGCGTACAGGATGAAGGATTTCACTACCTCATATTTGACCTGTAAGTACTGGGATATATAGTACTTCATGTTTATCAATGACATCAGGCTTTAATCAAGCTTTAATCAGGCTTTAGTCTGTCTTTTTTAGTATTACTAGAACTTCAATAACAAGTCTTCATCATCCCTTTCAGTCTACTATTCGCTATTGCAAGATGTCTGTGCACAGATATAGACATGCATAAGGATTAGACTTAAATAATGTCCCTGAGCGCTCATTGTGGCTGGATTTTTTTTTACTGCGCATGGTTAATGGGTAAGGGGTGAGGTTTTCTGCTGCAATAATTTGAACTTTCTGCAGCACAAAGTCAGAATTCTGCAAATTTACGCGTAATTTCTGCGATTTTTGTTCGCATAAAAATGTTTATGCGCATGCTCTGCGATTTTTTTTCGCATAAAAATTTCTATTGTACCTAAAGATACACACAAATACACAACTTTGTTGACAAATTGTTATAACAAATACATATTGCCAAGTGATAAATTACACAATAATTGTAATAGTCTGTGGAATTTTTTGCGGATTTCCTCGAAAAAGTAGAGATTCTGCATTTTTTACAGATTCCATGAGAAAAGTCTAGATTCTGCGATTCCGCGATTTTTTCCAAATTCTGCAAAATTTTGCATAATAGCGGAATTGCAGAATAGCGGATTGTAAGCTGTTTATGCGTATCGCAGAAAACCTCGCGCCTTATTAATGGGTCAATGGTTGTGATTGGTCAATAGAAGTGTAGAATTAAGTTGCTAGTTGATGGTCTATTTGTCTGTCTAATGATTGTTGGTCTAGAGATTAAAGAGCTCTTACATGCAATATTATTTGTATATTGTATATTGTAGTGAATTGTGGTGTTTTTTTAGTTTAGTTGTTTTGATTTATTTGTTTTGATTTATTTTTTTCGTGAATTTGTTTCTTTTATGACTTCATTTGTTTTATGGTTCTATTATTTCATGCCTTCGTTTGATTCATGATTTTTTCATGGTTCTTAAATTTTGTGGCAGTCATTGTTTCATGATTCTCTTTATTGTTAGAAATTTGTTTCATGACATGCTTTTTCTTTTGCATGACACTTTTGTTTCATGACATGCTTGTTTCATAACCTTGTTTAATTCATGTTTTATATGTTTTATGACCTTGTTTATTTCATAATTTTTGTGTTTTATGGCCTTGTTTATTTGATGAATTGTGTGTTTTATTTCCTTGTTTATTTCATGATTTGTTTGATTTAATGGCCTTGTTTATTTCATGATTTTTATTTTGTGGCATTGTTTGTTTTGTGATTTATTTGTTTAATGATTTGTTTGTTTCATGATTTGTTTTTTATGGCATTGCTTGTTTCATGACTTTCTGTATATTACTTTACTTCATTTCATTCAAAGTTTCATGTGTTTCATGGATTTTTGCAATCATAGCATTGTACAAGGCGTTCGTTTCTTTGGTTTGTATTGTGGGCTTATCCATACATGGGTATTGTGTACATCAGGGCTTTGTATGTACGACGACTATGTTGTTGTAAGTGCTTTATTTAGGCCCTATATTAGATATTTTGTCGTATCTCAGAGTTATGGATGTTTTATCTGATCTGGAGATACTGATGATCAACTGTTTATGTGTATCTCAGAGTAACTGATTGTAAGCTGTTTATATGTCTCTCAGAGCTACGGATTGTAAACTGTTTATATGTATCTCAGAGTTACAAATTGTACATATGTGTTTCTCAGGGTTACTGATTGTAAACTGTTCATGTGTTTCTCAGGGTTACTCATTGCTAATTGTACATATGTGTTTCTCAGGGTTACTGATTGTAAACTGTTTATATGTATCTCAGAGTTACTAATTGTACATATGTGTTTCTCAGGGTTACTGGTGGTGAACTGTTTGAAGACATTGTAGCTCGGGAGTTCTACAGTGAGGCTGATGCAAGGTACAACAGACTTTACTTCTTTCTATATTATTATAATTTTAATTTTTTTATCAACATTATCAACTTCTTAATTTTTTTATCAACATTATCAACTTCTTTAATTTTATGTGATGATCATCGTGTAGTCAATAAATATTTATATCATCAGTACAAAAATAATCCTTCATAATAACTTACTATTTACTTTCATTAGAATTGTTGAATTAAATTGTTTGATTGTGAGTAGTAGCTGGTGAGGTAGTTTGTTAGGAGGTTTGTTGTTTTTGTTTCCAAGCATTAAGTGCGATTTGAATTTAACCGGTCAATATTATCACAGTCCTCAGTCTTATTCTGTGCTGCAATACCTTCCGCTTGCCTCGTCAATTGAGAAAAGTTCACAATGTGTGACATGGTGGTGAGATTCACTGCATTCACACAAGTAACTGTCGGCCAAGACCCATCTGTTACGACACGACTTGCTCAGTCCCTGTTCAGTGCGAAAATCAGTGGTAAAAGTAGCTTGCCAGATTAGGGGAGGGGGGGGCCTGACCATGTTTTTATTGGACTAGATGGTCAAAAACAAAGAAATAAATTGTGCATTTTCTCGATGAGGGGGGGCCCAGTCCCCCGGGCCTCCCCTTATTTTAACCCCTGGCGAAAGATGTTTAATAGTGACCAATGATGCAGTAGAAATCTTGGTTGTTGTATTACTGGACTGTGAATCACAATGGTAACCTGTTTTGCTGGAGACTAGATCCAGTTGCTGTGTTGCAAGCTGTATTACTAGATGGAGTTGCTGTATTTGCAGGCTGTGTTGCTAGACTTGGTATTATACTGTATAGTAAGCTGTGTTGCTAGACTTTGTATACTGTATAGTAAACTGTGTTGTTGGTCTCACTACTGGATGATGTACTGTTTCCAGACAGAAAGTCAATGCGTTGATCAAGGTAGCAAATCTTGTATAAGCTTTAGTCTACTGAAAACAATGCAGCTTGATATGTGTTGTGTTATGAGTGGTTCAGTAATTTGCATCATCCATTGCTTAGTGATTGATGATTCATTGATTCATGCCGGTTGAGTGAGGAATGTCATTAAGCGCTTGTTGTTGTTGTTGTTGTTGTTGCAGTAACTGCATGCAGCAGATATTAGAGAGCGTTGACTATTGCCATCAGATGAGTATCGTTCATCGCGATCTCAAGGTCTGTTTTGCAAATCGTCGCGTGTTTTTAGTATATCTCTAATCTTAAATAACTTTAAGTTATGCAATGTGTTTGTCTTTAATCACAAATGAACTTTCGTGTATATTCTTAGATGCAGTGTAATAGTCCACCTAGATTTATATTATTATATTGTTCAACGTTATCAGATTGAGGATGTAATTTTTAAAATGGCAATTACTTCAAAGTTTGATTGTATTTTATGATTAAAGTTTATTTCTGTTAGAAATTGATTATTTATTAGTACCTTTAATATTGAACAAGACTTGTAGGTTTATTTAGAAACTTATTTGCCTTTGTTTGAGGTTTGTACATTTATGAACTACAAGAAATATTGTGATGCAATTTTTTTAAATTATTGAATTTGTAATTATATGATACGATGTGAAAGATTAGGATTAATTATCACGGTATTTACTATTCTATTTTTTCTTCTTCTTCGCAGACTAGATGCTAGGGTCATGCAGTCGCTCTCTATCTCATCGTTTAAATCGTTGCCTATCTGTTTGTTTTCTTTTCAGTTTTTTGCGATAGGATTGTCGTATGAAACTATTATTGCGTAAAACTATTATTTGCTACGTACCTGTTGGTTAATTGTATAAACCCATTAGTAGTGTTTAGATGTTTTATAGTGTATTTTCACGCAAGTAGTTTGATGTTTATTTTTTGTTCTATTTCATTTGTTTGTTGTATTGTGACTTGGATGGGATTGATTTGTTGACATGTTTTGTGTGTGTAGCCTGAGAATCTATTGTTAGCCAGTAAGAACAAGGGTGCCGCTGTAAAGTTAGCTGATTTTGGGCTTGCCATTGAGGTTCAGGGAGACCAGCAGTCTTGGTTCGGTAAGCTTCTCTTCATGCACTCATATTAGTTATCTCATCAGCTATGTTCTGTTATCTGGCATGGATCAGTTTTCAGTTTACTATCACATTTCATTTAAAAATGCCCTGTTGAAAACTGGTAAGCTGTGTGCGGTTGTGATTTGTGTAATAGACTTAATCGTCATCATAATCATCGTCGTCGTCACAAATATTTACAAAGTTATTCCAAGGCTTAACCAAGTCACGGAAACGTGCTGTGAATGCTGCTGTTAAGCGTTACGTGACATTAAAGAAGTACGGTATGTTTCAAGTTCTACCAGTCACTTGCACTGAGGCGTAGAGTGTGAAGAATTGCAGGAATCTATTTCAATTGGCTGGTTGGGAAGCCTTGAAACTTCATTTGCTGAACGTGGTAAGATAGAAAAAAGGAGTCCGAACACCTGGCTTAGCAGAACGCAGGCGAGATGAATTACACATATTTAATATATTTGCATTATAATAGATATTTAATATTTCTGATATAAATGTATCATGATTTTTGTATATTATCAGATTTAAACACTGCACAGTGTTGACACTTTCTGTTTTAATGTCCAAGCATTGAATCAATGTCATAAGTGATTGCTACTATTGGAATGATGACAGTTCCTTGTAGCACTACTGTGATTGTGTCTTGTAGGCTTTGCTGGAACTCCTGGATACTTGTCGCCGGAGGTGCTGAGAAAAGATCCGTATGGAAAACCAGTCGATGTCTGGGCATGTGGTAAGTACAACCACCGAGCTTTTTCACTGACATGCATTGACACTGATGTTCACTTATTACCTGTTTAAGTAATAAATTTATGTTGTATTTTAAAATGGTATGGCTTGGTGACTATAATGCAGTCAGCAGCTAATCAGTTTTAGCATCTATTTGAATAGCAGTGATGTTTGTATGAGGTAACTGTTATGCAACAGTGAGGTCTGAATACTAGAATCGTCAGTTGGATTTTTTATTGAGCTTTTGCTAATCAACCTTGCTCATTCAACCTTGCTCATTCAACCTTGCTCATTCAACCGTGCTCATTCAACCGTACTCATTCAACCAAGGTCATTCACCCATGCTCATTCAACCATGCTCATTCATTCGTGCTCATTCAACCATGCTCATTACTTTTGCTCATTCACTCGTGCTCGCTCACTCACTGGTGCTCATTCACTTGTGCTCATCCGACCGTGCTCATTCAATCAATCGTGCTCATCCGACCGTGCTCATTCAATCAATCGTGCTCATTCAACAGTGCTCATTCACATCTGTTTCCCTTGGTGATGGCAAACCTACTTTCTTTCTGCTTCCCTATGTCGGCATAAACTTATGTCTGGTTTTTCATTACATAGTTTTTGTTGCATTGGATATTTTGCTTTATAAATGGGATTCGGGACAACATTATTGTGTTCTTCGGAAGGCAATAAATACTTAAAGCAGTGATGTATTTGTACATTTGTAGATGTACTAAAAAATATGCATTTTGTTCACTTCTAGATGTTATGTTAGGAAGTAAGTCTGTGTACCACTTCGTTTTTTGTTTACATTGAATTCGTACACTTTGTATTGTGTACTTGTAGGTGTTATACTTTACATCTTGCTGGTTGGTTATCCACCTTTTTGGGATGAAGATCAGCACAAACTTTATGCTCAGATAAAAGCCGGCGCTTTTGATGTAAGATTTTACCTTGTCATGTTTATTATCTTCGTCAATGGATGTTTCGTGGACTGTGAAAAGATTACTAATTTAGTTACACTATTATGTGTTCATAGCAGTTGAGATAGTATGTATAAAATTTATTCATTTGATTCAGTAAAATGTCTAAAACAGACGTCGGCAAGCTATCAGTGATATAAATGTAACGCTAGGAAAGGGTGATGGAATTAGGGTAATATAAATTTGATGCTTTTGTGTGCAAGAGCAATTCGTATGTCAGTCTGCATCATCAATTGAATGCTAGCTTATGAGGACGACCAACTGACTTGTATAATATTATTTTTTTCTTGACTATGTTCTGTTTCGGTGAATAATGTTAATACTAGACAGAGTATGTGACTTATTTTAATCTTGATTTTAAGTAGACTTGTGACAGTTTAGTAATGATTATAATAATGGAAATTTTAGGATTATGCTATGTGTTAATGATGGAATGCACATAAATTGTACCGTTGCATGCAAACTGTACCATGCACATAAACTGTACCACGCATATTGACTGTGCCATGCACATTGGCTGTACTTTGCGTATAAACTGTACAATGCACATAAACTGTACCATTGGACATAATCTGCACTATGAAAAGCGAGCTTGTGAGATTGAACTTATGTCGAACATTAAATTGTGTCCTATGATGTATATGTTTATTTATAGTATCCCTCTCCGGAGTGGGACACTGTTACTACTGAAGCGAAGAGTCTTATAAACAGCATGCTGACAGTCAATCCTGCTAAACGTATAACAGCTACACAGGCGCTCAAGCATCCTTGGATCAGTGTACGTACCTGTCCTTACTTGCCCTTCCTTCCTTTCTTTCTTCCTTCATTCCTTCCTTTCGTTCTCTTCACCCTGTGATAATTTAATGAACAAAAATGGTGATCATATGGACAGCAATTGTATGCATCATATATTTAGGTTGATGTTTGTTTACTGTTTTGTTTGGTGCTTTAATTGACTTCATTCAAAGGTACAAGTTTATTATTGTCAGATGAATTGCAATTGGCTATGCTTCACGAATTGTAATTGTTACTACTGTTAAACTTTTATGTGATAAAAATTGTTTATACTATGTAGTATAATTGTTCGTAATGCACAATAAAGTATTAGTACCAACAATTCGTTATGCGAATATAGGATTATATTGGAATCGAATATAGGATTTTATATATACGTTAAAGTACTGATTACCAAGGTAGTATCATACTGTTTATTGCACTTCATTGATTTGTAATTTAGTAAGTGATATTCATTTTTATTTTTTAAAGTGATTCTTACTCGCCTGTTTTTAATACTTGACGGGTCATGAGTCAACTGGTTCAGTTGGTCAACAGGTCATTTTTGTCATCATCGTCATCATCATTGTTGTTGTTGTCATCGTGGTTGATGTGGTTTGTTGCTGTTGTTATTGTCATTGTTGTTGTTGTTGTTGTTGAACTCTGCATTGACTGCTGTGTTGTTGTTGTTGTCGTAGCAACGAGAGCGAGTAGCTGCCATGGTCCACAGACAACAGACTGTTGATTCACTGAAGAAATTCAATGCTCGCAGAAAGCTCAAGGTAAGATGCACTGTACTGTGCACTGTACTGTGCACTGTATTGTGCACTGTGAATTACTTGCTAGCACTGCAGCTAGTGCTGCTTTATTTTAAGTGCGACAGTGATGTTGCGCCATACTGCTGTGTTTGATTTCTTCTTGCTCTACAAACCAAGGAGTCAAGTTATTGTCAAGAAGGACATCCGGCAGTGATATATCTGCTTATTTCAATCTAAAATCATGATGTGCTATACTGCCGTCATAAGCAAAAAAGGCCTTATCTACACAATTTAAAAAACGGAGAAAAAGCTGATAAACTAATTTCACCGATGTCACTTATAATTAATCAATTGCAATAAATTTGAAATTTTAAGAAATTTACCACGCTTTTTGAACATGATTGAACATAATGTGATTTTTATTTAAGTTAACCAAAAATTATTATTGATATGACCCACTAAGATGAAATTTGACAAAAATGCATTTAATTTTAATGTGGAAATAAGTAGATATGGTGTGTTTGCCTATAATGATAAATGGGGGTGGGTTAAATTTTTAGATAGCCATAAGAGACCATGGCCAATTCAAGTTGTGTGATCACCCAGGTGGATACCTTATTTTAAGTAGATCTTGCTAATTTGTTACGGCCATGTATAAGATTCTCCTAACCCCACCGCACCCCCCCTTTCCGCAAAAAATGTCAGTGCCGTCCTCCAAATATGAACACATTTGCGCAAATTTTGACACAAATTTGAACGTAACATTATAAGTCGGATACCGATTTCTTTTCATTTTAATGTTATACGGTATTTATTACACAGATGATACATAGAATGCCCTTGAAAAAATCCACTGACTGCCCTTTAATTGTGCATGAGCAAAAATTTGAAATTAGTTGCATATGCTTTAATATTGAGTTTTATGTAGTGTTTTGTTTTAATTTTGATACAATATTATTTTTTCAGATTAAAGAGTTAAATTTTTACATGAATTGCTTAGCCAAATGGTTTTTGATCATTTACGGTCATTATTTTTCTTATGGTCCTACAAAATTTCAGATTGCTTAAATGCTCGTATAAGCAAAAACACCTTATGTACATAAGGTGTTTTTGCTTATGACGGCTCGCTACGTTTGTAGTTGAGGGTTTTCTATACATGCCTGTTTTGACACAACGATTGCAGATAAGGTGTTTTTGCTTATGATGATGATAGAACTTGATCTTGTTAGTATAAAAAGACTTCTAACTCAAAATTGGAAAAAACATGTAGATAAAGCGTTTTTACTTATGAGGGCAGTATAGTTGTCCAATTGTTACTGTGTTAATATTCTCCTATCACTGTGATGCTTCTCTCTATACTAGACAGCATGGTGAGGCTAAATGTCACCGATTTTCAGCTCATTCAGAGATGGAAATTTTTACGTAAAATAGTGGTTGTAGTAATTGGACTGTTTGTGTTGTTATATTTTGTATAGATAATGCTAATATGCCGTTGGATTTTTTCAAGGGAATGAAATTGCTGCTACACTGGGCTTTACATTTGAGCTGCTCTGTTCCTCATTTTAACAACAAGATGAGTGCATAGATTATTGCCAGGATGAACATCCCACCTTTATAGCTCTGACTATTTCAATGCAGACTGCAAAATTATGTTTGTTGCATTATTTTAATGTTATTGATTTAATTGGAATAACGAGTTGCTTCTAGACGTGTATAAGTTGCATTGAGTTTTTACAGCTCTGTAATGTATTTTTTGTGCATGACGTTAATTGTTGTGTTGATTTGTTGTTGTAGGGCGCCATACTGACTACAATGCTTGCGACATGTAATTTCTCAAGTATGTCAGCAATATTTTTGTTTTGTAATCCTGGTCGTGTTCATTTAAATTGGTGTAGTATTGAAAACTTGAACAGTTGTATTTAACAACACTAATGAGAAACAGTTCAATGAGTTCATGATGGTAAACCGTTCATGATGGTAAACACTTCATGTTGGTAGAAGTCCTTGCAAGTAAGGACCTTGTGAGGACTGCATGAAGGACCGTGTTAGGACCATGTTGACTGCATCATTGTTCCCTTCAGCGTTCACATGTAGAGTTACTGCATTGTGTGAAACTTTGTTTTGCAATGTAGCACTAACTGTATTTTGATTACTGCTTTGCACCATGAAGATTTTTGTGTTTCGGATAATTAATTGTTGCTGTGAGCCGATGCTTATTAAATCGTTGTCGATTGTGTTTGGCTGTTTTGACGCGGCGATGTCAGAAATAATTATTAAAATTTGCTGCAATTTCAGTCTGTAAATCATTGTTGCTGTGCTTCTGTAAACACGAAATTGCTCCTCAAACTTATTTCAGATTGCTCTTCCTACTTTGCAAGACTCAACTAAATTATACGAATCTCTTCTACTGTAGCAAGATACTTCTGGTCTATCAGTTCATGTTTGTTAAATTGCTGACTCGTTGGGGGGAATTGGGAGGAGGGGATCGCTGACCCGAATCTTCTGCTGTGTACTTTCACACCAAGCCAGAGTGTGATGCATTCACACCTATCCAGAGTGTGAATATGTTTACACCCATCCAAAGTGTGAAATACATTCACACCCATCCCGAGTGTGAATGGTGGTCGACAACAATATTATAATTTAGAGGAGTGCGAGGAAGATGATAATTATAAGGCGTGATGATGATGATGTTAAACATTATTATTATGTGTTGTGTCTACTCTGCCTAGGCGTTACATATTCTGTTAGCTACATTGATATGGTTTATATGTCATCTGTGTAGATCGTAGTTTAATGGCAAAGAAAACAGCAGACGGTATCAAAGAGTCTACGGACAGTAACACAACTATTGAAGAAGAAGATGCTAGGGGTAGGTGTTTATCTCTACCTGTTCTACGTGTTTATCTCTACCTGTTCTGGGTCTTTATCTCTACCTGTTCTATGTCTTTATCTCTACCTGTTCTAGGTGTCTATCTCTACCTGTTCTGGGTGTCTATCTCTACCTGTTCTAGATATTTATCTCTACCTGCTCTGTCTTTATCTCTACCTGTTCTAGGCCTTTATCTCTCCCTGTTCTAGGTGTTTATCTCTACCTGTTCTAGGTGTTTATCTCTACCTGTTCTAGGTCTTTATCTCTACCTGTTCTAGGTCTTTATCTCTACGTTACATCATCATCATCATTAGTGCTCTGCCCTAAGGCAGGTCCTTGGCATCCATTTTCTCCACAACTCACGGTTCTCCG
>JAQFYQ010003093.1:0-11002 GCA_034694885.1 Buchholzia appendiculata
CACCAGGTTTCTTCCATGTGTACCTTCTCCTCTTCTCTTGCTCAAACCAAGTGTTGCTAACTACCAGCTTCCTACTTACTACTTCCTACTACTTCCATGTGTACCTTCCCCTAATAGTTGATAATAGCTCGTGCTATTATCAACTGAGACGTATTAAGTTGATGCGCCGATGTCCAACTCAAGAATCTGCTAAGATGATTGTTAACTCTCTCATATTGTAGTGAGTTGACTACTTTAATAGTCTGCTCACTGGGATCTCTCAGCAACAGGTTAAACGCGTACAGAAAGTGCTGAAGACATCTGCTAGACTTATTTATGGTGCTACTTATTTATGGTGCTACTTATTTATACGGGAAGGACCTTTGGCCGCCCACCCGTGCTCATCGGCCTAGTATATGGTGGTGGTTAGGTCATGCGTAGTAATACGTAAGACAAATAACTATCGCCAGGACCTGTCTTCGGACAAAACACTCATCATCATCATCATCAGTGTTGTGTATGATTGTGCTTATACTCTATGTATTGTATGTATGTGTAGTTAGGTTACACAGCCCTGCACAGAGCCTGTGCACAAGGTCACGTGGCTGTGGTCAACTCTCTTCTCTCGGCCAGCTGTCCCATTGACCTAGCGGATGAGGTCAGTCCTCTCTCTCATAGGTCTCTTATTGACTGCTAGGAGATACATTACATATTGGATATCATTTTAAGATAGGGAACTGCATGGAATTGATGTGATGCAATAAGTTTATCGCATAGGATATAAGACTTGTGGGTTGAGAAAGGATAATACATGTGACCGTATGTTGTGGACAGAGCCATTGTTGGGACAATGGCTTTAGAATCTAAGTCTGGAATCTGCGCCTTGCTGTTAGGAATGGATTCGTTGCATTGATAGTAGAATACAGCTCAGCGTGAAGAATAGCATGTTCATAATTATATCGAATTATTAAAACTTGACAAAAATTACTTTGTCAGCACATGATATTAATTTGAGAACCATACATGTCCTGTTGTATGCTTTCTTCTTCGCTTCATTGGAACATCTCTTGAATGGGGATCGAGTTAAATTGTAGATTTCCGAGATAAATTGACCTATCGCTGATAAATAAACTCTTTCTGAATGTGAACTATAAATGTTGTGTTCGGTTGCCTGTTGTTTCTGCAGTGCGGCAACACGGCTCTGCACGGAGCGGCTTGGAACGGCTTCAGTCGAACCGTCGATATGCTGATTCAGAACCGAGCCGACGTGTGTCGTGCCAACAAGGTTAGCTGAGTGCTCATGTATAGAAAAGTTCCGCTAGATAATTTTCCCTGTGTAGAGTTTCTTGAATTTGTTAGAGAACCTGATCTGATTGAAGGAATGTGTTAAAAAAAAATTTGCCACAAATGTTTTTTTTTTCATTTGAGCTTCAAAATGTTTTTTAGTCATACACTGTATCATCAGTTCAGATGTTTCTTACTCTCTTAAGTCTGACCTAGTTCTGATCATTTCAGTTCTTCTAGGTTTTCTTGTTTTTCTAGTTATATAGGGGGTGTTCATAAAAGATATCAGTTTAATCACGCCTGATTATACTGATAAATTGTATTAATAGAAATTACGAAGGAAACGGGGAATTCCTGCTTTATTTTACGAATAGCAAGTCAGTCGTTTGTGGACAGACAATAATAGAAAGAATAGGAAACAAGATTAATCAAAACGTTCAATCACTTTAGGTTGACACGTTCTGACGACCTAGTTACATAAATTATGTCATGTTTTCGTGGTTATTCAAACGTTTTTTGTAAACATGGCGGTGATGAGTCATAATAAAAGAACGCAAAATTTGGCCGTTTGACACGGTCAGACTCGTCAGACCGACTTTATGGACACACCCACAGTAAGTTTAATGAGGCACAAACTGGTAGCAATAATAATTTAAAACAAAACAAATGCCAGTCAAAGAGATAACGATACAGGAATCACCGAACAAAAAATTATCAAGCAAGAAGTAATAAATAGGGCTTTAGAACATTTGCATCATTCAGTCATAGCTAGTATAACTAGACTCAATATTTCATCCAAGTGCATAAGCATGAGGACATAAATAATGAGCTTGGCATCGACTCAGTTGCAGCTGCAACGTTCACAGATATCAATGAAGTGTCAACCACAGCTGTCGTAGTAGACACACCCACAGAAGTTTCGGCAGCTGGTGAAGCTGCTGCTGGGGTTCCAAGATTACTAGACCCTACAGAGAGACGCACTATATTCATCGGTTTATGAGTTGATTCCAACTCTTGCCGTTCCACTAAACGACATTTATGTTTTGCAGATTTCATATGACTGGTTAGTGCGCAGACAACCATATTTGCAATGTCGAAGTCCTTGGCACACAATTTACAATATCCTTTGTTTGGGAATTTTCTGAGCTGATAACCAACCGGAGAATTCAAGATTTTTGAAGTTTCCATTTTAAAAGAAATGGATCGTTTACACACTTTATACAAAAGATCATATGAGAATCACAAAAGTTAGGCAATCAAAGTTAAAGTACAACCTGCAAATACAACAAAATAAAATTATTCACAAGTCCATATCAATTACACCACAGTAAGTGCGTAAAAAGTTAAACAGCAGCAGAACGTCAGTCTGGCGTTCCACTACTCCTTAACTTTTAAGCTCTTAATCTATGCTCTTTAACTGGATCAATTAACTATCTCAGGGATTGACAGCCCCATCCTTGACTCAGGGCTGTCAATACGTGAAATCATTAATTGTTCAGTTTACCCAAAAAATAAAAATAAAACAATGACTAACATTAATTGGGCAGGGTAACCCTGAGACCCCAATTTGATCCTATTTACCCTAGATTATAGCCTGACTCAAGGCTGTCAATCTGTGAATCGTTATAATTGATCCAGTTTACTCAAAACCTATCCCTAACAATGGCTAACATTGATTGGGCAAAGTAACCAAACCCTGAGACCACTATTTGATCCTGTTTACCTAAAACCTACATAATAGAAAACGAAAACAGTCGTTTCATGGTTTAAAGGTGCGCATAAATCCCATTCTGGAGTTTCTAGGACAACTACAAATTCCAGGACTTTTCCAGGATATTTTGAAATTCCAGGACATTTTAAAATTCCAGAACATTTCCAGGATGTCCTGGAATTTCAGGACAGCGTGGGAACTCTGTTTTTAGCCTGCCATCAAAGCACAACGGGAAAATACAAAATAGAAAATAAACCACTATAAGGTAGTAAAGAAAATCTTACCTGAGGGAACTTTCGGCTTCTTTGTGATCTGCGTACGACTGATGATATCCTCAAGTGTCAGAGAACTCGTGTCCATTTCTGGATGATCCTAACAAACATAGAAACCAATAATGATATATGACAAAGCCAACCAAGCGTTCAGCAATGAGCAAGACTACATCCATCCAAAACCAATTTTTCTCTAATTACCTATATACAGAATAATAGTGGCAAATTTTAGCCTTCTCCGACAGCACACCCAAAATTCACCACTATCACCAAACTAAATGTTTAAACACCCTGACAGGTGTGCAGACACGTGCTCGTGGTTTCAATGAAAATCTTACAAACGGTAGCTATGGCGACAGTGCTGGCACTCTGAACACAATCTTACAAACGGTAGCCATGGCAACAGTGCTGGCACTCTGAACACAATCTTACAAACGGTAGCCATGGCAACAGTGCTGGTGCTCCGAACACAATCTTACAAACGGTAGCTATGGCGACAGTGCTGGTGCTCCGAACACAATCTTACAAACGGTAGCTATGGCGACAGTGCTGGCGCTCCAAACACAATCACTGTAAGCGCTCAGTCAAAGCTTGATCATTTGTAAACAAGTCTGTTATATACGTTAAAACCAGTCCCAGATATTAACAAATAATTCATGCCGAATAAGGTCACTAGAATGATAAGATTAGGTAATCATCATCATCATCATCATCATCATCATTTATTTGAAATCAAACATAATTATTACAAATCTAACAATACTTAGCATATTAACACATATGACTCTGCTAAAGGCTAAAAAGGAAGCTGATGCTTATATTACTAGTCGCCTTACTACTCAGAAATCAAATTCAATATTTAAACAAGCATACATGTGCAAGCTTGCTATAATCTTTTAGCGTTGGAGAAGAAGAAGGAAAGAAAACAAAAAAACACACATAAAATAGAAACGAACACAGATATACCATGCAGGACACAACTGCAATAAGGTAAGATCTACTTGTACTCTACAAGTCTATGAAACTCTAACCGGACAGTGAAGTTTGCGTCGCTTGTGAGAACGCATCATGTCGAGGAAGTCTTCGTTGGTAACGTCCAGCGCTGCACGACTGCCCGTCCTACCTGCACCACCAGTGTCTGGACACAACCAGTACAGATGAGGGTTACCAGCACCAACAGTGTACTGAGCACAACCAGTACAGATGAGGGTTACCAGCACCAACAGTGTACTGAGCACAACCAGTACAGATGAGGGTTACCTGAACCACCAGTGTCTGAGCACAACCAGTACAGATGAGGGTTACCTGAACCACCAGTGTGTGAACGCAACCAGTACAGATGAGGGTTACCTGAACCACCAGTGTACTGAGCACAACCAGTACAGATGAGGGTTACCTGCACCACCAGTGTGTGAACACAACCAGTACAGATGAGGGTTACCTGCACCACCAGTGTACTGAACACAACCAGTACAGATGAGGGTTACCCGGCAATCTTCTATCATGATGCAAAATACTTCATTTCAATCCACATATTGACAGTTAAATACAAATTAATTAATGATGATGTAAGTTAACTGCGACATAAGCTATCGCTTAATGATATCTTCAAACCGTACCTTGAACCTGTGATGAGCTGTCCGCCAGCGGAAGAGGCCGAGCAGCGAATGTTCCCAGCACTGGAGCTGACGGTTGGTCAGGAGAAGAAGGAGTTGGATGTAATCTCGTCGGCTTGCTGCGATTTACCCGGCTTGGCGGTACGACATCTTTCGCCGTCACATCGTCGTCATCATCCGAAGACGTCTCTGCCTGTCCGCATTCCCTGTTGATCTCACGAATTATTCTACGCAGTCAACAGCATGCATACAATCATGCATACAGTCAACAGCAAGCATACAATCATGCATGCAGTCAACAGCATGCATACAATCGTGCATACAGTCAACAGCATGCATACAATCACGTCGGTACTTACAAGAACTGAAAATTTATCAAATAAATAACACCCATTAAACACACTTATTCAATTATAATACCTATTGCATAATTCTGTAACCTGTTTACACTTACATGCACATCAGATATTTCCAAATAAAATGATATCATACAACTACTAAAAGTATGTGAAAATTCTGCAGCTAGTACTTATAAAACAACATTATTTAATGAATCAGCAGTAAGCAGGAAAGCGTACTGATGGCACTTCTGGTTGACTCTGTAGTCTATGTTTGACTGACGTCGCTTCGTGTTCTCCGACCAGTAAACGTGATCACATGAAACAGGTTCATCGGGCGGTGTACGATACAGTCCTTCCAGAACATGCTACAACAGTACAACACATGCTACAACACATGCTACAACAGTACAACACATGCTACAACACATGCTACAACACATGCCACAACACATGCTACAACAGTACAACACATGCTACAACACATGCTACAACAGTACAACACATGCTACAACACATGTTACAACAGTACAACACATGCTACAACACATGCTACAACACATGCCACAACACATGCCACAACACATGCTACAACAGTACAACACAAGCTACAACAGTACAACACATGTATGCTACAACAGCACAACACATGCTACAACACTACAACACAAGCTACAACACAAGCTACAACACAAGCTACAACACAAGCTACAACACATGTATGCTACAACAGTACAACACATGCTACAACACTACAACACAAGCTACAACACAAGCTACAACACATGTATGCTACAACAGTACAACACATGCTACAACAGTACAACACATGCTAGAACACATGCTACAACAGTACAACACATGCTACAACAGTACAACATTTGCTACAACAGCACAACACATGCTACAACACTACAACAACCTCAACAATAAACCTACCAAACTGAAGCAATGTACTAAAAAATCAACCACAGCTTATACGCAACACAAGTTGCAGAATGAACCAGGACAAGTCAATACTTCATCCGAGTGGAAAAGTTTCCATGGCAACCATTCCACGTGACTCCGTCCAACACAGACAGATCCATCTCAGTCCACCACTACTTCAGAGAATAAGCGTACTGAAAATACTCAAGTTCAAAATTCCAGATATCGCAATTATAAGAAATATCATTCTCTTTACAATTAGACCATCACAATTCAAGTTTATACTTGAGAATCATCATTCTGGTAAAGCTACTCTCCTAAGATTAATTCAAACACCTTGACAAAGTGTCCCACAGTATAACAACAACAACGACTCAATAGCTCACGGACCTTCAGACGTACAAATGTTGAAACGTGATTTACAACACTTGATCTTTCTCTGAAAAAACTAATTACACTTTGAAATATGATTAACAGGTACAGTGTGGGTGCCTTTTTTTAAACAAATTAGACAGGTAAATCTGCTCGCCTTACACTTTAAGATATTAGAGACCAATGCAAAATACTTCAATGCCTGCCAACAAACATGTTTCACATCCATCTTATTACATGAGTACCGAGCACATCATGGCCATCTATCTAGGCTCCTATAATACAACCCATAAACTTACAACAATAGCAAAATTTATGAATTTTTAATCCACGACATTCTAAAATAGAAAAATTAGTCCATTCAAAATGCAGTTAAAGAAACTTTACCTGTCTATTGACCAGAACCTGCTTCAACAAATTGCTATAGTAAACTTGTTGATTAAACCGATATTCTCTTTGCTTGGCCAGCCGACACAGCTCAGCATAGCGGGCAATCTCTGGGTGAAACATCCCATCTGAAACAGAACCACATGTCATAACCAATCACCAATCACGATATAAAAACTGTTTAACTATAGGCAAAAATAATTATTATATAGCATGCTTTACTTTATACACTAACAATATGCCATCATAGGAAGGAATCTCTAATTGTGATTTTTTACAACTAGAAATTTATTAAGAATCTAATTTCAGTTTCCCCATATACACTCAGATATAATATGTTAATATTATGATAGTTCCAAGCAGTTATCCAACCTCTGATTGAGCAATCAAATTAAATCCACAAATAATAATTATCATCATTCATTGTCAAGACTAGGATTGACCCATATCAGCACTAGGGCTAATTAATATGAGCTGAATGTTACCAACATTAGAAAAAAATCAATACAGTAGACTAAAATTTCATTGTCAATAAATATATATTATAATATATTCCTCAAAACGTCAAAGGTATTTTACGATATTTAAGATTTTATCGTACCTTTTAACATTTTGTGGAACTGTTTGATAGGATTACCAAACTTGAAATTCTCTCCAGAGAACAGCATGCTAAAAAGAAAATAAATTCAGTTTTACGCATTCAAAGGCAAAAAGTGGTTAAGATCATTCCAATCGTCAATTCCCTACTTTCATTCATTACCAACATAATCAATATTTAAATTTGAAAGTTTACATATTAAACTTCAGAATAATAATATACACAATCGATTACTAGAAGGATGATATATCTTTGGAGGATAAAATTTCCAATAACGTCACTACAATAACAAATATGACAAGTACATCAGTTCATGACACTATTAGTAATAGCTACACAGTAATCACTACACAGTAATTGCTTAGTGCTGTCAATGAAATTCTGTCATACAATGAGATTCTATGAAGTATTAATAAAAACATCACATTGAATGCTTTAAATAGCTACTATCGGAATGTTAATATTGACACTATGTATCAAACACTAACATCACTAAAGCTCCAAAGTCAAATCTCCTTAGATGATCCTTATAACACTGACCAAAATCTTAAAAACAACAACAAAAACAAAAACAAGTGTACAGTTTTGATTGTTTCTACAGAGTAACACTGCATAGACAGGTCATGCTGTTCGTTCAGTTCTACTGACCTCAGAGATTCTTGTTTTTCTTTTCTATCATCTTCAGGAAATACCGGTAACAATTTCTAGAACATAAATCAATAAAATATAAACGCAAAAGACACGCAACGATCGTCGAAAATAAAACAATAGCAAATAAAATTCAACTGATCTACATGAAATTTTATTTTTATGGCAATATATCTAAAATATGAAATAAAGTCATAACATGACCTAAACAATTCACTAGGCACACACGACAATTCGCCATGTGCACCTATCATTCAACAACAAGTTCCAACCACTATTGACAGGCAACAGGGTGGCACAGCTGCACATATTAGTGCAACTTTTTATACTTTACCCACAGCAATATTTACACTATACACTTTACCCACAGCAATATTTACACTATACACTTTGCCCACAGCCATATTTATACTATACACTTTGCCCACAGCCATATTTATACTAACTACATACACGTAAAGTAACGTGCAGAAACAAACCAATATAATGACAATAGTCGCATAAAACAACGTGCAGTAACAAACCAATAAACTGTTTTCGGCATTGTAAAGTAACGTGCCGTAACAAACCAATATAATGACAATAGTCGCATAAAGTAACGTGCAGTAACAAACCAATAAACTGTTTACGGCATTGTAAAGTAACGTGCAGTAACAAACCAATAGCCGGTCACGTTGACTATCTGTCAGTTCCTTGTTCCACGTTTCTTCACTGCAGACGTCACGAAATAACGACTCCTAGAGAAATAAAAACTAATCATGGTTAGTAACTCTAGTGCATAAGATTCTTTGCAAATAGACCTATCTTATTCCAAAAAAATATTCAAAAACCTTGAATAGTTAGATAAGAAATGAATTAAATAAAAATTATTACTTAGGCCTAGATAAGAATCTAAATCTACTTTTCAACTTGGCATAAATTATATCTGAACAGTTTCAAAGATGCACACTATTTCTAAGTGTGTCATTATAGGATCTATCCAAAAGCATTGCACTTTAAAATAATGATACAGCAGCAGAAACAACAGATGCAATAAAACCCACTTGCATTATAATTCAAAATATAAATCAAGTTATCACTATTTTAAAGTCCCGTAAAGGCAAGTACCTGCAATCTGCACACTTTCCTCCAAACGTATTTTATAATGGCACAAAGGTCCCAGAGAGTAACTTCCAAGCATCAATGTTCCAAAACAAATCAATTTGAACGGCAATATTTATAAATCAAATCATTATCATATATATTTCATATCAAATTAGGTTAAGCATTAAACATTTTAAAAAGGACTAGGAAGACGCTGTGGCACAGCATACTATCTAGAGTCGATAAATAACATATAACATTTCATTTACAATCATACTGCCATCTGATGTTTCATAGAAATTCATCATCAATTTGCTTTATGACACTATATAATCCCTCGCTCGTTATGTCCAGCATAGCATCACACGACATCAAGTCTCAGGCTCAGTCAAACTAAAAATATAATTTATCAGCAAACAAACGCTTACATTCTCCATCAGTAATTCTGGTATTTCCAGTTCGAATCCTGCACATACAAACTTTTCCAGTTTGTGACTTGATTCTGAATTAACTTCCATGATTGATCTAGCAAAATAAATAGGCCTAGTGAACAGATCCATAACTAACGATAACAGTCGAATTCAAAGCAGCATTGAACATAACAACAGCAGACGCAATGTTCAGTACTGCCAGTAGCAATTAGCAGCTTTAGCACTGCGAACACAAGCAATAGCATTGATAGCAGTAGCATCATCAACAACAGCGCCGGCAATAACAACTGTTTTGGTGCAGCAGGGTTAGTGCAGCAATAATACCAGCAGGTGCAGCATTAGCACAACAGTAATATCAGTACTAGCAGCAGTAGTTGGGAATGTATAATAGTATTGTTAGCAGTGGCAGCAGTAGCAGCAGAATTAATGAGGCAATAGCAGCAATTTTTAGCGAGAAAAATAGCAGCAGTCACATAGGTTTACCCAAACTGTTTTAAAAGTTACTTTTCAGTAGCTATCCATAATATGCTGAAATTGCTTATATAGCATCTAACTGCATTCTTTGTTGCGGTCATTAATAGTAGTACTAGTAACATTCGGAATAATTGTCAGTAGAATTCATTGTTCTGTCACACATACAATAAATCACATAAATTTGAAATAGATATAAAATAGTACAGTGAACACATATACTGCTTAAACTTAACTGAAATGAGGTAGAAGACAGATAGTAAATAGAAATTCGACACATCATCAATATTATACAGCACCATTAACACAGATTAGAATATCATAATAATGCAATTATCACATTATTGCGATATCATATTGTATGCTTATATGTTGATTTGTTTTATATGTTAATTTTGACAAATGTATTTTAATAATCTGAGGACATAAAGTAATCTTGTAAACAAATCCAGTAATGTTAGGCCATGGCCTTAAGAACTCCATAAGGACAGAGTACAGTTCTGCGGTCTTAAGGATTAAGCCCTTGGTCTTGAAGGCATTAAAGGAAGTAACTATGAGTTCGTAAATTTAAAATAATAGACTTTTGCTGATTTCATGCTATATATCTACAGGCTAATTTAATCAGTCATGTTGTTACCACGTTTTCTATCACCACATTCTTCTTATCAAAGGATTTTAATTATGATAATAATCTGGTGACAATTATGACAATTTATGACCTTATTTATAGGATAATTTATAATTTATAATCATGATCATTTATAATATATGATAACCAGATGATAATTATACACAGTCTGGTTTGGTTTGGTCTGATAGGTATTCTTTTAAGTGGATGAGGCGATAGGCGACGATGACGTAGCTGACGGCCGTGGGTTTGAATCG
>JAQFYQ010003094.1:0-10000 GCA_034694885.1 Buchholzia appendiculata
AACTAAAATTGAATTAATTGAGGTACGTTATCAACTGACGATTTAGAATGGTTTCAGTGATTTATTTTTAATTGTTCTACAATCACTTTGACTTCGAACTATGTCTTTTAAATCATTTAAATTCATTTCAGTACAAATTACACCTCTAGCAGTAAAGCTGGGAACTATTTTAATATGCTTCAATAATTATTTCTCTGTTTTCTTAGAGAACGATGTTAATTAACAATTGTTGTTAGTCCTTCAGCTTGGAATGGATATAAGAAACAATTATTATGACTATTTATAACGAAAGCTTTGGTCATAGGTCTTTAATCTGGTCATGGAACCATTTGTCATATGGACCATTTGTCACAGAACTATTTTTCTCAGTATTAATTATTAGCCAGGAAGCTGTCAAGAATAATGACTATTCAATCATAGGAATTTTGGTCACCATTGACTAAAATATCGTGCATCTATGTACGAAATGAACATGCTTGTGTCCACGACTGGTGCCAATGCTTGGACGCTACTTACAAATGAAAAGAATTGTAATCAAAGATAAAACTCGAGCTCATGTTGGAAAAATTGGAAACCACGCAATCTATTGTGTCACTAGTACAATCAGTGACCCAGGGATCCTAGGACCCTGATTGTAATTTAACTAATGCATGCTACTTACCAAGTTTTCATACTGCATCGCTCAGTAATAATGAGTACTTGCTTCAATTAGATTACAGGTAATGAACACATTTGAAAAACACTCAACAAGTATTAAATTGCTTGAATGGAAACATGGTTCAGAAACAGAACGCTAAGGTACCTATTATTTTAGAGATTCCGCATCAATGTAGCGAATGAGCATGCAGTGGCGATGGTCTACAAGTGAGCATAGATAAGATGGTCTTAAAATGAGCATGCAGTGATGATGAAGTAGAATTGAGCACATAATATTGCGATGATTCTACCAGTGAGCATGCAGCACATTGATGGCCTGTAAGTGAGAAAGTTCGACCTATACTCTGATTATTATTAAACATTATATTTTATTATTCTGTCATATAATTAACTTCTGTAGTGTCTCATTTAATTATCTGCATAGTAATGTAAGTATTTACTTCTAAATCTCTGCGTTTGTTGCGTCTTTTATTTGCATTCTTTTCTTCTTCAGGAAATTGAATCTCTTCTTCTCCAGGATACTGACGACTAACCTACGACTTGCTGCAAAAAGAATTATATCGAAAGATGTTCTGAACATAGAGGCATTTTTCCTTAGTCATTTTCTTCTCCGCAGACTATTGGCAAATTGTTTTCCTGTACTTCTCGATAATAATATTTCGATTGTAATGAATGGTATTCATATCGACTTTGATTTAATCTCATGTACTGATGAAATCAATTAAAAGACGTACAACATGGCACACACAAAATCAGGCTTCTCAAGTTCAACAATGCATCTCTGGAATGCTGCGATGCGAATTACGCGATTACATGATATGAATTCCGTTTCCATACTGGGTTGTTTTAAATATCCGCGGAAGCATTTCTTGGTTGAGGTCACAAAAAGTGTAGGCATGGTTGTATGAAAACGGTTTATTAATCTTCAAATAATAGTTGATTGGCATCATCATCATCATGACAAGAACAATATCATCATCATCATCGTTTATTTCAAACAACTTACAGTCATTAAACAATCAACAGTTATAACATTTGTTGCATAATTCAACAATTAACGAAGAAGCATTTTTCTGGATCACGAGAATTCAAGCGTAAACAATGATCCTTATGAAACTGAAAAACACTCTTTCAAGCATGAGGCAAGATTTAGCAGTTTTATTGATTGAATTAAATGTCAATGGAATCGCAAACATGTTAAAAAGGATTGTAAAACTAAAGTATCTAATGGGATCATGCTAATCATCATAATACTATTTTTAATACTAAAAATAGTATTAATGTATTACTCCACTCTTCCAATAATAGTTTATTGGCATTATGAGTAACGAGAACAAGATCATCATCATCATCATCATCATCGTTTATTTCAAGCAACGTACAGTAATTAAACAATCAACAGTTATCACATTTGTTGCATGGTTCAACAATCAATAAAGATGCATATGTCTGGATTACGAGAATTCAAGCGTGAACAATGATCGCTCCGAACATTGTAGTACACCAACGGATTGCATAGAATTCACCGAAACTAATCTCAGTACATCAATGAAGGAACATATTACTGACCCAGAACCATCGTTGCTCAACTGGTCAATATTTGACCGATAGCAATTGTTTGTAAAAAATGCGGCGTGCTAACTGCGAAAATTGGGTTTTTTCTCACGCGACAAATTGGTTAAAAGGGGCCCATTTTGATATTATATAAACGCATGATTACATTTGTGGAATTCATGGAATAGATAACAAACATTCACTTTGGAGTCAATATATCTTCTTAAACTTGTTAACGGTTCATATGTGTGGCTATGTAATATCTTCAGCACATACAATGGACGGAAATGAGACTAGCGTATAGTATAGCCCGGAGCGCTGAAGCGCCGTCGTAATAGAGGTCGTAATGCTGGGCATATTAATTAGGCAACTGATTGACAATTCAGACACCGGCCAGACAATTATTGCACTTTCCTTGTCTTTCTGACAAGCGTAGTTTACACATGTTGTAGCGCCTATCATTTAGGTTGGCGGTCATTCCTAGTATTAATTAAGGCATAGAAACAAGTTATTAGCTAATAACAATAATTTGTTGTTTGCATTATTTTAATAAGCTGTGAAGCAATGCGCAGTAGTTTCGGTTTCCATTTACACTGGGTGCTAAAATATACTTGGATTGATGAGCGTTATATGGATAACGTCTGTTTTTATTCGACTTATCAAATTTAATTGGATTTATTTTAGTGATAAATTAGTGACTACATTATTTGAATTTAAGGGTGGATGGATGAAATGTGGAGTGTTAGTGGCCAAAGCATTAATTTCATATTTCCTTGATGCAAGGACTGAGTTGGGAATTTTGTAACTGGGGGACATTAAAAGGTTTAAATTAGTTGGAGGTTGATACTTGCGATTTGAATGTACGCCTAAATATGTTCGCATGACAAATTTCGGACTCAACACCTCGGGGCTTTATTCACTTGGTGCAAAACAGCCCTCTTGACCATCAAAACAGCCCTCTTGACCTTGATTTATTCATCTAGACTCACTGTTAAGATAATGTCGAGAAAGACAGTCTCGACAATGTCTCAGATATTTCAGCGTCGATCCACAGCAATCTTCCTCTATGTAGCCTTGTTCATCCTCCTTGCCTTTGTCTTCATCACTCCATCTTTTATCTGGGATCCGTTCGCTTCGCCAACTCCAAACCTCTCGCCCTCTGACTCTCTTACCTCCTCAGAGAAGTCATCACGGGCAATATTCTCAGCATCATCAGCAGATGGAAACTCGGCAGCCAAAGGTTCTGGCTGTGGTAGTTCGCGTGAACTTATGCAAAGATCCGGATCCGATAGTCCGGATCAGAGTCTCGGACTGCGTTCAATGCACGCGACGGCCGGAGTAAACGGATCACGTGCTGGGCAATCGTTTGTTGACCTAGCGTTTGTCCCGAATGACTTCCAGTGTGAGGAGATGTACGAGATGTCCGGGGTCGAGTTCCTCTATCCACAGGGATACACGGAGCATGCGGACGCATACAAGAGCGTCATGCTTGGACTGGATAATCTCATACAGGTTTCTATGCTATTTAATTATTAGTTTTAATTATGATTGTTAATTGTGTACAAAATCAAGTCTTGGCGATGGTCACCCGTCACTTGCTACTACGCATGACTTTTACCACCGATCCACAAAGTCGGATGAGAAAGCGTAGGCGGATAATTTCTCATTGGTTTAAAATTTACGATGATGTCATTTTAATTTAGCTATTATTATGATAAAAATTGTCCTTATTTATTGCTCCATCAACCTTTTGGTAAATTTCTAGCAATTGAACGCCAATCAGCTGACTCTGCTCATTGCAACTGGAAAACACTGAAAGTAGTCTTTATCATACATAATATTCAATATTGATATCTAGGCAGGAAAGAGCACGCTTTCGAAGGCGAGAAATGGCGAACCCATAACTTCAGGTCGCTCATTATTACGCAGGGCGACCTCAATGGTTCCATGATGGTCGCCCCATCTACAGACGTCGATAAAAGAACATACATATGTCAGTCTATGTATGATATTATATAGAATATAAAATTAAATAGTATTTAATTGAAAGCCTTGACGCTTGCTTTAGTTTTAATTAAAACAATTAAGTACTTCTCACACGTCTGCGCGATGGAAATTTTCTCTTTAAACTACCTATAACGAGATAACTCTGCAATGCTCTTGATAAATGCCTTTGAAATATCCAGATATCAGATGTATTTTGATATGTGGCTTGATTTTCGTGTTCTAATAATTTGTTGGATCTACATGATAATGATTGTTGGCATACGAATTTGCGAAAGTAACAACCATCATAAGTTTGATAAATAGCTTTTACGCCAATTGGATTATATTATATTTATTTGGAGAAATAAGTAACTTCTGACGACTTTGATAACTATGTATTTGCAATAGAGCTGCGTTTAATTCTAGCTTAGAACGAATGGATTCGTTTTTAACTCTAGATTAATCTGCTGGAGAATACAATTTAGAAGGCAAATCATTCGATGGACGACAGTCTCTCTGCGAAAGTCTGCAAAATTGACTCTGTTCATTTGAAATATTCCATTCCATGGATGACATTAAACATAGTAAGTGGCGAATAATTATGTTAAATTTTATTCGATAGATGGCGACGCCAAACGAGCAGACGTTCATGTTGATAGACATGGCCAGACTACCGTTCGTTCGTTCCGTCTGTGAGGCTGGATTCTTTGCCGGACACAATGCTCTGCATTTCCTCTCTGCCAACAACAACGTCGTACTGCACACGTTCGAGAACTCACAACGATTCAACTTCACCCTCGACGTACTCGACTTCATGAGCATCGAGTTTCCATATCGTTTCTTCCACCACGAAGGGCGTCCCATCGATACCATCAGGAGGATCGTAGAAGCGGGAGGGATGGATGGGGAGAATGCGATAGCCTGTGATCTTGTCTTCGTCAATAGTATCAAGGAAAATCCGGAGATGATCCGGAATCTGCTTCGGATGTTACGCAAGCTGGTCAGGGGAGTGGAGAATATAGTCGTGGTGAATGCACATCCGAGAAGCATCGTGGGTAAGGGTGACAAGGTGATGGAGAAAGTTGGCACGGTCTGGGAGGATTTGAAGAAGGAAGCGGTCGTTTACGAAAGATTTCGTTGTAATTTCACGAATGATGATTTCTCTGCAGACCAGCGAGGACTGTTGGTCGGATCATATCGAGTCTGATAGTGTTTCTGCGCTGGTAGACTGATGCTGCGATTTAATTGTCTCACGTATTGTTACATAGGCGTTTACTACCGATTTACGAGGCCAGATGAACACGGATTGGCGGCTAAAGATATTTCCCTACTCATTTTCATAATACCAGTCTAGCACGTGGTATCTAGCTACAAGTTGATAGAAATACAAAGGAAGAAACAAATTTACCAGAAAGGAAATTGAATGCTCATAGTACTGTTGATAACGTCTTGAAATAATTGCAATGAAATATATCCAATACATGCGTTGTTTGTATGAGCTACATGTATTACTTGGTTCTACATGTATTACTGCTTTCGACGTGTATTCCTCGTTTCTACCAAAATTCCTTCAAAATACATGTATCCCTTGTTTCAAACTTATAGATTTGACTCTCATCATTAATTATACCCGAGCATGAGTTTTTGCTTTGTCCACAGTAACGTTAGATTTCACACAGTTGCAATGCCCATTCAATTAGAGCTCATAGCGTAGCTTGTTTATGAAACCAAATATCTGTTTGGAAGCACGAAACAAATACCGATGATATATGCTCGTTTCATAGAAGACATGCTACGCATATCATAGACCGTTTCCGTTAAACGAAACGTTATAATCTACGTCACAGGATGAACACAATTGTTAGATGGTGTTAGTGAATTCAATGTAAGCGTTCGTCGATTATCTGTGCTCAAATGAAGGATAAATGAATTAAGCTTGTAATATGGTATTATAAACCAATGATTCCAGTGTTCGTCGTGATAACTGCATTCTAATGAAATACTGTAGAGTAACTGACTTAACGGCTTAACGGCTTAATTCTGCAACGATGAAAAATTTATCTTGGATTTACTGTTTTGGAATGAACAAGAGCAATCTGACTTGATGCATTTCTTTGGCCTGTGCGCGCATTACATGTTTTAATAGGAAAAACTTTCAGAGGCAGAATTCAATATGTGTAAATATGACACAATGTGTATACATTTTGGCAAACTATCTTGAGAGTGTAGTGTATTGGTCCTCACCTGAAACCATCCACATTTCATTTGATAGCGTTTCTTGTTTCGTGAATTATCACTTTACAAAAAAATCATTAGGAGAAATTCAAGTAAATTAAAGCAGGTATTGAATTTGACATGATTGCGTATATCACGTATATCGGTTCTTATTAGAAGCAGTAATAACCTAAAGTTTGAATAATTGATTGCTATAAATCTTACGGAAAATGTCAACTATAGTTCAAAGTTTCAAACACAGTTCTTTGCGGTGAATCACTATCACCATCGTTCATTTTCAAGAAACACACACACAAACACAAGCGCAATAGTATCATAATCATCAAATAAATTCCTAATGACTCTAGTAGTAAACTGCCGATAACTCAGCAAAGCACTCTCCTGGTGTGATAAGTGTGCTTAAGGTCCCGAGTTCAATTCCCGACTCGGAGTGCTTGATAGCTAACAAACTCGGACAAATCTGTGTACTCGCTGCCACCTCTGCTGCCAAACAGTATAAGTCTGTGTAAGATGTTATATCTAGGTAATAAAACAGCTGTGTATACCTAGCACATTTTCCCCGATAAGATGAATCTTACACTACGTCAGGCTGAAGGCTGTGGTGAGAGACAGTCGCTCAACATCCTCCTTTCGATAGACGACGACAAATATTTCAATTACCTTACTTGCCTAAACCAACCATGAATTCACCTGAGATTCTGTTCGTCTCTCTGTTGGTCATCACTGGCAGCGCACGAGGCAAATACGGGAACACCGTATTTATTCGGCGCCCATCGGTCTGTCGCAACCGTTCACCATTCGCTTTCATTCACTTTCAATCGACCACAACTTCTGAATTATTTAAAAGTAGGATCAGAGAGGATACCAAGAAGGAGAAGTTGGAATCATTATGGCGGGTAAGTAGTTCCAGCTGGTAGAATTCGAGCATGCCTGCGTGGTCGCAAATTATACTCACTAACAGCACGAGGAGGCAACAAAGGAGGACGAACGTGTTCCTTGTAGTTAGACATAACAACCTGAAACAGTTTGTTATCAGTTGCGTTGCATAGTTCTCTGAGAGAAAGAGAGAGAGAGAGAGAGAGAGAGAGAGAGAGGGGGGGGGGGTAAATATTTAAGCAAAATAAACGCAAACAATTCAAAGTCACAACACAGGCTACAAAAGTAATTGAACAACATTCACGATATGTACTGGTCACCTCTATAGACTTTTCACCTATAATTCAAGCAAGAGTCGAATCTCGAGAGTAGGGTTGGGATTAGAATTAAAGCTAAGGTTGGAGATGGTGATAAATTTACTAGAAAAATTTATACAGACTGACCTCTAACCTTATCCTAATAATGAATGATCATTGACCTTATAACCGAACATGTAACTTGACCCTTCCCAAATCATACGCGTAATAAAAATTATATTCTAAAATCTTTATAAAAAATGAACTTATTCAAACGTCGCGAACGAAGTGTTCTTGAACCGGTTTATACATCTTGCATCAAATAAATCGAGGACATTAGAGAAGCAGTTGTGAGTCTTTCCATCTGTTGGTCACCACTAGGCAGCTCCAAACTCGAATTGTATGGAGACAGGAAGACGCGTACGTGACAACCCATAGAGGATCGTGAAACACACACAAGAGCAGCTACTACAAGCACGACTAATTTAGTTCGTATGTTGGCACAAGGAACACGGGGTAGACACTTGTCCGCAGAAGTAATTTGTATATAAGTATGACAAGGTTGTGCCACATTTCAGGCTATGTTATGGTTTATAGAAGATAGAAGATAGAAGGAAAGAATTTGTCGTACCGGTAATTTAGAACTGCAAGTGTTATTTGCGGATTTTGGGCGTGGTGCGTGGGGTGGGCACATCTGGGGGGGGCATATGGGACAAACATCGTGATGGCTATGTTCAACCATAACTAAGTTACGTAACGTGTCTACCTTCTAACGTGACGTCATCTAGTGTGAAACGGCCTCTATGCGCATTGTGTGCAGCAGATAAAAGGAGCGCCATCAGGTGGCAAAATCGTGCATGTTCTGTGCACTCTTCCGCTCCTGTTACTAAGCAGTTTAAACCGGTACTATATCTTCATGTAAAAGGCTGAGTGGTAAATGGGAGTGTATTCCTAGCACACTGACCCCGGTTTGGCGTTTCTCTTCGTGGAATATTCCGCATTGGTTATGCGCACATGATTGGGAAGTCACCTGTTACGTCATTTCCGTCAAATTCAGGCCGATATCAGTATTACTCGCCTTTTATCAATCCATATTATATGAAACAGACCATGACGTCAATGCAAACTTCTATATAATAGAGACGATGTCAGAATCTGAATCTTGGTACGAGTTCTTAAGTATGACATAGAATGGGAAACACTGGTCCGGGGAATTCATATATCAACCCACGTGACTTTCAAGATCCTACTACTAAGTCTAAGGATGTTCAGATTACTTTTTGATTAAACTGTCGCCCTCAATATATAATTCCAGTCCTCTTCCCTGCGGCACCATGGTCCAATTCAGCCCCTGCAATGACACAGTGGTGTAATTCAAAGAACCAGTGTATGCCGGAGCGTCATGAGCTGTGTACTGCCTCTATCACGCGATGCGCCCACTGTGGACGCCTACTGTACTGCGCCACTGACCGGACACTCGCAGTAGAGATTCAATTGGACTCGTCCTGTTCGCTTGGACTCGTCCAGTCGCCGTGTCTTTGAAATAAGTCACGCAGGCAAGTCACAGATAACCAAATTTTGTTGAAGTCTTGTTTTGAGTTCTTCGGTCGTTGAAGGCTATATTCGTTTGCAAACTCGATTCAACTCCGTTTTAAGGGAGATTTTAGCAACACTGTTGAACATGCAGTAGTTGAAGTATTAGCAAGGAACTACATCGCTGTTCTGAGTCGCGGAATTCTTTGATAGCAAACAGATCATAAATCAGGTAATTCACTTTACTTTTACTTCTTTATTGATTGACTTATTTACCGTGTGACTCATTTCCACTGTGATACTTTGCAAACGACGAGTTTGAGGCTACGAAACCTCTGACCAACTAAAAGGTGCTCCGGAACATTGCCCAAGTAAGCAATTTTCAATTGTTCAAAGATTGCGTGCGATTTTGCTGCTAATACAGTCGTTGTGTCGGGAAGCTAACCTCAAGCGGTTTGAACAACAGGCTTGTTGTTAGCGTAGCTCGGTAACCGTTACCGAGATGGTCAATTAAATAATTAATCAACAATGAAAATAAAAATAATTAGAATAATAATTATTATTACTCTCTTCTTCTTCAACGCTGTCGTTTTCATCCTTGTCATCTATTAGTTTGTTATTTTGGTCCTACTGTATTCTGTGTATCAATTCAGTAGTGATTCAGCTCAAATTGTTCACTGTACTACATTGTTGATTATAAAGCTATGAGGACTGAATTCTTAAGTATAGGATGAAACTTTCATTTTACTTCTGTTGCGTAAGCTTGCTTCCAACCCCTTTGAAGTTTCTCTTGATGAATAATGTACAGCATCTTTTTTATATCTTGCTTTCCTACAACTGTAGATTTCAACCAGTGATGCAGT
>JAQFYQ010003095.1:0-11000 GCA_034694885.1 Buchholzia appendiculata
CCAGAAATTGTCAAGGGTGATGCACTTGAAGTTACTATAGCACCATCTTCAGCTAAGCCAGCCAAGTCTGAAATTGTGTGTGTCAAGGCCTGTGTTGAACCTGAAGGTAAGAATACCTGTTTTGGGATAATTGTTTTTTTCTCTACTAAATGTGACCATTGAGTATTTCATGGCAGTCAACAGGATCCTAGATCATTTCATTAATCTCTCTGATGTAAGAGAACATCAAAAATTGACAACTTGGGGGGAGACTACGGATATAAAATTTGTCTCATTTAATTATTATTTAATTAATGAATTCCACGAGTTATTGCATTAACGACGGATATCTGTCTAAGTGATATTTCTTTCCACATCCATGCAATAATGATTTGCATCATATAATATATTAATAATATTATAGTATATAGATTTAGATATTTATATACACTTTTTGATTATATTATATATAGTATATATATACAAATATAATATATTGATAGATTAATTATTATTATTTTAATATGGTCTATAAGGTTTTATGATACTTAATCCCGCGACATTTCAACCCGGACACTTAATCCCGGCGACACTTAAACCCGGAGACAATTGATCCCGGCCACACAATACCGCGACAATTCAACTCGGACTCTTCATCCTGCCGACACTTAAACCCGGAGACAGATGATCCCGCCATCACATGCTACCTTGCACACTTAGTCTATTTTTTGACTGATTTTTTATGACAGTTCTTATTGTTTTGTTGTTGACTGTTGATTTTGTATGATACTTTTTTCTGACAAGTTGTGATAAGGTCGTCGCCCACCAAATTACAACATTATGTTTTAAACACATGCAAACAAATTAAATTTATTCAATCAAAAGTACAGTAATGTCAATTAAAATGCAATAGAGTGCAATACACAAGTCCAGCGACAGAGGTGAAAACAGCACAACAGTGACAGAGCTGTAGTGTGAAAATCATTATTTAGGCGTGTGAAAAGTTAGCATCACGCAAATAGTCGAGAATCTTCGTGACCCAATAAGATGCCACTGCCTGTTCCACTCGTTGTTAAACCTTTTTGTGCCTTTGGTTGACGGGTGGACATCAATGTAGACGCTCCCTGAAGCAGCAAAGCTTTCTGTTTGTTCTTGTCACATAGTCGGATGACGGCAATGAAACAGTGATTGTAGGCCATGGTGCCAGCCTTTCACTGTATTTGTTGTCCCACCCCAAAAATAAACATTTATTTTTGGGTTTAAGTTGGTCATCGGGATTACCTGTCGTCGGGGTTAACTATCGCGGTATTAAGTATCCTATGTACGAACTGTGGTCGGGATTAACAGTTTACTGTCGTAAGGATTAAGTGTCGCGATACCGGTCTATAAGAAATATGTGTTTATATAATTATATACACGTTTATGTGTATTATATAAACATTTATTTGTGTTCTATGCACGTTGTATACACTGGTGTATACAACGTTCTCTCATATATCAACCTCGAGTCTTTAGTTCCTTTGGCACATATAGTCATTTAGTATTTGGCATGTGTTGATGGTTATGTTTGGTCTTATGTTCATTTGGTATTCATTTTTGCTGGTCTTGTGCTCGTTTAGTATTTGACAATAACGTTTAAGTAATTACGTTAAGTAATTGACAATTTACGTTTAGTATTTTTATAATTTAACTGCTGTTTTCAGATGTCACAAAAGTTCGTTGTAATCCACGTGATTGTGTCTCAATATTAAATTAAAATTATGTGCACAATTTCATGTGGCCAATAAGTTCAGAGAACGACGAGTGATGATATCATTGCTTTCGAAATTAATAATGACCACAAAATTCGTGCAATTTGTCGTCATTTTTATTTGCGAAAGCGATAATGAAATATGCAAGCTGAAGTATAAAGAAAAATGAAAGAGGACATTATATAATAGACTTTAAAAATACCTAAGGATGTTCATGGGAGATAATTTTTCTTTCCAAATCTAAACTCTCTCTTTCTCTCTTCTGATATTTTATTTTTCAGTCACTGTTGTTTTTTCTAGATCTTCCATGTCTGAAGAAGATGAAGGATGAAGGCATTGTGCCAAAGGAGAAACTGGATGTTAAACGCGAAGAAGGAAAGGGAGATAAGCATACAACTGTGACACTGAAGAATCCATCACCATCCGATGAGAAACCAGTCTTTACTGGACTCACACCAACACCATCAGGTGATGTCAAGGAACTTAAGGTTACACCAGTCGATAAGAACGGCAAACAAACCGGAGAGACAAAGACTGTACCAGTACCAGACTCAACTAAGCCAGGCAAGATTGTCTTCGACACACCAATTGAATCCGACGGTTTGAAGGTTGAATTCATTCCAAAGTCTGATAAACCATCCAAGGGTGATATCGTCTCAGTTATCAGCTGCATGCCCGAACCTGGTAGGTTCCCATAGATGCTTTGTGTTAACCAGTGACTAGCGTGAGAACAATATTGTCTACCCCAACTTCTACAATATGTAAACGATGTGATGATTTGTTTTATATCTACCCTATTACTAAAATTAATTTATTTCATATATTGATATATTTTCAGTTATTTAGAAATGTGATTTTGAATTGCTACTGTGATGCAGTTTACACTGTGTTGATCTAATTATTAAAATTAGGTAACATTTTTCTCAGCACCGTATTTAGACGAGTTTATTTTTTGAGTAATTGCTGTTTTTGGCAAGAAATATTTCTTCTTATTTTTCAATTCATCTCTGGTACATCTTTGCAATCAATTTATATCTTATTATGTATATGTAAAATCGTTACTGTAATGTTCGTAATATGTATAATGAATTTTTATCTTTTTATTTCAAACAAATATGAAGACGTAAAGAGTCATGCAGGATTTGTATAAAGATAAGAGTATGAAAATGTATTTAAATGTGTGTAAATGCAGTGGCTTCAACGACAACAACCGCAACAACCGTGGTTACAACACCAACCACTGCGCCATCAACTGCTCCACCATCATCAGTTGGTACAACCGCTGCTACAACTGTCTCTACTCCAAGTATGTTATTAGAAACTCACTCTTTAGATTACTGCAACGTTGTCTGGCTCCTTTGATCAAATTATTCATGATATATCTGTAATTCTGCTTTGAAAAAAATTGTAATTCCAAGCAGACATATTAATTCGGATTTTTTTAAAAATGTATTTGGATTTGCTATTCAAATATTTTTTTATTTTTTATTGATTAGATATTACTTGTATGTTAGCAGTATGGGTGTAACCGTGCAGAACATTTAACCGGCATGTATATGATGTTAAGTGGCTGCAACAGGTCCATCGTTTCATCCAATAGAAAAGCGACCTTTTAGTTATTCTTGACCTTTACGAGCACCGCCATATGCGATGATGTCTAGATATGATGTCGTAACCATTGCCTGTACGGGAAGGACATCAGGCGGTCCACCCACGCTCATTCGGCTTAGTAGATTGGTGGTTATGTCATGCGTAGTAATACGTAAGACAAATAACCATTGCCAGGACATGTCTGTCTTAGGACAGAGCACTATCATCATCATCATCATCATCATCATCATCATCATCATCATCATCATCATCATCAACCATTCCCACCGTGACTGTGCGGTTATGTCAGAAAGAGATTACTGAATACTTCGTCTTGACACCTTGTGCGTTCTATTCGAGAAGTATCGTGTCACATATTTACTGTAGCTGATCTTGTCTGGCTGATTCGAACTTCGAGTGTTTTTTGTCAAGACTCTGTGCTTTCCCTATTGCGATTTAACTGCGTGTCACTTTTCGTACGGAATATCTGCATGATGTATTGAGTTAATTTGTTTACAGCTCTGTTTGCTTTTTCGTGTCAATATTATAGTCACCTACAGATTTCATTTCGTTTGCCTAGAGATGTGTCGACATTTATTTTGCACCTAGTTAAAATTGTCAATCTGCTGAGATATGATTTGGACTCTGTTACGTTAAGGCATGTATTGAAGAATAGTAAACAAAATTGAACAATAGCTGTATAATAATAACCGGAATGAATATCTAAACTATGTACACTGTGTTATTTCATTGTAGAGAAACCATGTGAGAAGAGCATGAAGGACGAAGGTACTGTCAAGAAAGAAGATCTGACAGTGACACCTGAAGGCAAGAACGTCGTAACTGTAACTCTGAAGAAAACAGATGAGAAGGAACCTCAATACAATGGCATCACCTTTGTGCCAAGCGGAGTGAAGGAAGCCAAGATCACACCAATTGGTGAAAATGGCAAACCATCCGGTCAAGCTGTAACCATACACCCCACCGACTCCAAGACTCCAATTGAAGTACCTTTGAATGAGGCCAAGGCAGCGAAGATTGAAATCGTTTTCACTCCTGAATCATCCGACAAACCAGCAACAATTGAGGTTTTGTCGGTCAAGGCTTGTGTTGAAAAGAAAGGTATGCTCATTCTGCCATTGACGCAACGTCGCTTTCATTTAAAACTCCTGCAATTGTTTTATAAGGAAATTTTTGAAATGATATGCAAAAGTGCACCAATTTTTTATGTTATGATGCTTCTGATTCTACGTAGTGGCAAACTATATTAAACGCTAACGCCAGTTAGCCCAATTTATCTGTCAGAAATCGATAAAAAACATGCAAATTCTGTATGCATGTTTCTTTGGGCTATATATATATATATATATATATATATATATATATATCCTGTGTCATATGAAAGAAAACTTTAAAATTCACATATTTTAGTTTAAATATAATTGATGGAAAATGTTTACTTGATATTCAACTCTTAAAGATACTCTCTATGGAAATGGTTCTGACAACTTTGGCTGGATTATTTTCTCATATTCTTCTCTTTTGTCTCAGTATATTGCATCAATATTTGCATTGCAATGTGTTGGATGCCGATACTGTTATCAGTTAAAAACTTTACTTTGGTGTACAGAATTGCTTGCTGTTGGTTATGTTATAATATGAATGAAAATTGTTATGATCCTCACAAATATTTCTGTAGCTGAAGTCGCTTCAACTACAACTACCGCAACAACCGCTGTTACACCACCAACAACTGCGCCATCAACTGCTCCACCATCATCAGTAGAAACAACCGTAACAACTGTTGCTACAACAGCCACTGTCGTTGTTCCAAGTATGCTCTCTTTTCTCATTCTTCGGATTCTTGACAAATTTTACAGCTCCTTCCCAGTAATTCCTTCATTATCGTCATTACATCATTATACCATATCATTTATATCATGCTTACTATTGGACCTCTAATGGGATGTTATAACAGTAACTCCATTGGTTTATCATGTCACGGTATTTTGATGCATTTTTACGGATTACCGCTTACTTCCTTTTTTACGGGTTTAACTTTAGCTGATATTAGTACTTTATCGTGCATGTATTATCTCTTATGAAATGATATTTAATTGTAATTTAATTGATTTGAATTAATTCAATAATGCACTACTATTGAGATTTAGTACATTTGAGCAAACATGTATGAAAATTAGGTGGTAGTATTTCGAGTATTATTTTGGACATTTATTTCATGAATTCAAATTATACAAATGGAACTTTATTCTAGAGCTGCCATGCTTGGAAAACATGAAGAGTGGCGGTGTTTTCAAGATTGGACAACTGCAAGTGACACATGTCAAGGAAGACAAGGAAAGCACAGTATTGGTTGTCAAGATCCCAGGAACAGAAGAACAAGAACCGAAGTTTGACAGTTGCAAGGTTATCACTGATGGTATGAAGCAAGTCAAGGCCACACCAATTGGTAAAGATGGCAAACCATCAGGACAGGCAGTTACTAAGCAGGTTACTGATTCAGTGACTGAAATTCCATTGGACGGCTCAAAGGCTGAGAAAGTCGAACTCGTATTCACACCAAAATCAACAGATAAGCCATCAAAATCCGACGTCGTGTCAGTCAAGGCCTGCGTCGAAAAGACAGGTGTTTATTGCTTTTATTTATTTACTTACCACAAATAATGCTTAACGCTGTTATTCATTGACAGACATCGTGCGATTTGTTCGAATTATGACATGATTCATCACCTTCATCGCTCTCAAAATCTGAAAGAAAATTTACCGCTATAAATATACCTCCAGTTCTGTCCCGCTGCCATTTGTTTATCCCTTACGTCGCGAGTGTTGTCCACCTTAGGACGTTTTCTAATCACATCAATGTTTTCCATGCTCTTACTCCTCGCATTCACTTATCGTCCTGCTACAATCAATATTGGTGGAAAGGCTCAGGTCCTGAAAGTTTCAGCGACCCAGCAACACGGTACAGGCATGCCTTATGCATGCCTTGCCGCTGGAACCTTTATACACCTAATCTACACATTCTTACATTCGTTCCTTCTTTCTTCTCTCACAGTTCAATGTAATGTGTATCTTTCTATAAGATCTTCTTAGATAATCTGTTGCTCTAAAGTATCAACAGCTTCTCGTTCTGAAACACAATTGCTCAACAGTTTGTCACAAGATATAGTGATACCTTGAATATTTACAACGCCATTGTTCCGAAAACCGCTCAAGTTTAACAAGCTAGTAATCCCATGCTATGTAAGTGACTAATTGTTCTGTTTCTGACATGAATTCGATTGCTGTTGAATTTAGAACCATGTCTGAAGACAATGAAGAATGACGGTAATTTCGACAAGGATCATCTGCAAGTTGCTCCAGGAAAGGACTCCGCAACAAAGATAGTCAAGGTCACCGGAACAAAGGATACTCAGAAGGAATTCGCTCAATTAACAGTACTTGTTGAGGGCGTTGAGAAAATCACAGTAACGCCAGTCGGCAAAGATGGCAAACCAACAGGAAAGGCTATTACCAAGGAATTGACCGACGACAAGAAGCAAGTTGTCATGATTTTCCCAGAAATTGTCAAGGGTGATGCACTTGAAGTTACTATAGCACCATCTTCAGCTAAGCCAGCCAAGTCTGAAATTGTTTCTGTCAAGGCTTGCGTTGAACCAGAAGGTAAACATATCTCCGTTATAATTATTTGTTTGACATATATTTTGGATATAAAATTTCACACAATGGCGAGCTAGCTGTACAGTGTATATTCATTGATGTGTGATTTGGTTGCATATATCCTCATATTTACAAATGCATATATAAATACAAATAATATATATGCACATCTTGATTTATATATAAAATACTATGATTTACGAAACATAATTATATATAATGTAGAAAACGATTTAAAATAATATGTGTAGATTGCGCACAGGGACTTCGGTACCCATGAGGCTTTCAGGACGTTAAATGAGATCTAGCTAGACACAGGATATCCTGAAAGGAAAGTAGGAAAATGGTGATACACATTGATCTCAATATTTGATGCATGCGATTTACGGGGGCAAAAATAGCGCAGTGGATGGCAATCGTTAGAAAAATAATTGCAAACGGAAATGTGGGGGAATATGCGATCGATATAGACATGTAAAGAACATATGGTAACTTAATTTAACTACCATCGTAAAAATCGGTAGTCAGACCTATCGTATACTTTTGACTACCGGATTTACAGTACCTTATAATCCAGCAAAACGTACTAATTTAATATATAGAACCACTAAATTGTGTCTTTCTATTTAAATTAGTAAAATCATCGTTAGTACTCGTATCGTTATCATTATTATTATTACCTTAAATGTTTTATAATGTTATTATTGCTTCGTATGTTAATATTATTACAAAATATTCTCCCTTGCACTTTTGTGTTTAAGATGACATAATCATAAACCTGGATAGTGGCACCTAGCTCACTGGGATCCCAACCTCCCTAGGAGCCCCTTTTTGTTTACAAGCAGATGCAGTTTTACATTGTATACTATAATTGTTGAATTATTGCAATCGTGTTGTTTTTACAATAATTTAAACTACGACTACTCCTACTGCTACTACTTCTACTACTGCAGCTACTAATAAGCTATCTACCTATCTTTTTTTCAGATCTTCCATGTCTGAAGAAGATGAAGGATGAAGGCATTGTGCCAAAGGAGAAACTGGATGCTAAACGCGAAGAAGGAAAGGGAGATAAGCATACAACTGTGACACTGAAGAATCCATCACCATCCGATGAGAAGCCGGTCTTTACTGGACTCACACCAACACCATCAGGTGATGTCAAGGAACTCAAGGTTACACCAGTCGATAAGAACGGCAAACAAACCGGAGATACCAAGACTGTACCAGTACCAGACTCAACTAAGCCAGGCAAGATTGTCTTCGACACACCAATTGAATCCGACGGTTTGAAGGTTGAATTCATTCCAAAGTCTGACACGCCATCCAAGGGTGATATCGTCTCAGTTATCAGCTGTATGCCAGAACCAGGTAAATTCTTAGTTTTTTATGAGCTATTATAAAATTATTAGTACTAGGCTATGCATGGAAATTACACACGCTCTGATTATCCTTTTCAGTGGCATTGAATGCCATAGAACTGAAGGTGAACATAGGTATCATGGTCAACAATGAGAAAAACAACCTTGAAAAATATAACCAATGACATCCGTTTCATAGTTAATTGTGTTTCAGTATTGCTATATTATGTCGTAATTCATCTGTTTCAAAGCCATAACAATTTAGAAATGTACAAAATTAATAGCCAAATCATCATCATTCAAAATAATTCAGGTACAATTATTTTCTAAAGATGAGCTTTTGTTTTGTCGGTTCTTGGAATAAATTTTACCATTTTGTCACATTATCCTGTATGATTTTTTGGAAGTTAAGTAAATTATCTATGTTAAATAAATACTTTTTTGTTTTTTGATTGAGCAATAAGTAATGATATAAAATCAGACATTATTGCAATGTGCTTTATTGCAGTCGCTTCAACCACTACTACCGCAACAACCGCTGTTACAACACCAACTCCAGCGCCATCAACTGCTCCACCATCATCAGTTGCTACAACAACAACTGTCTCTACACCAAGTATGTTTGCATTTTGTGTCTGTTCTGTTTTCTTTCTACGGCGATTTTAAGCCTCTACGTGTTCTACATGAACAGACACTGCTTGTTTTATTTTTTACTAAATAAGCGTATAATTGTAATTTGTTTTAAAGCAATGTAAGGAAAGGCATCAATATAAAACGTTTCGGGTAGGCCTGAGTAGCTTATAAGTTGACTGTTGGAGAGCAGTTTGAAGGCTGTGAAATAAACATGTATAGTCATATCTGACATATCTGCTTGAAGCAATCACACAACATCTCAGCAGGTTAATATCTCTTTGCCAAAAGTTAAAATGTTAAAATAGTTGAATATTATTTTCTTATTAACGGTTTGTTTTTAAATATTTCTGACAAAGAAGGATCGCTGTATAGGTATGATCATTTAATAAATTATAGGCTCATTATGAAAAACGAAGATGTAAATCTTAAGCACTGATCGTTCAATGTAGCAAAACTATTCCTGAAAGATACTAGCGACGGACATTTTAAGCAGAATTCAGAATCTTAACTAATGAACCTGTTAGATTCGTTGTTAAAACAAGTAATTGCTATAGAACCAAAATATTGACACCGATGAGGTATAGTAACAAGAAACGTCTAACCGCTTTCGATAAACTAGTAATAAAATTGTATTTAAATAGCTCAATTGTATTTAAATAGCTATTGATCAATAAAGTTAATGAAAGCACGCTTGATGATTGTGACAGAAACACATCCATGCTTGAAAGAAATGACGCACGACGGTTCCATCGACAAGAAGGATCTGGTCGTTACAAAGACCGAAACCAAGACAACGGCAACGTTCACTGTTAAGCTTCACGAAGCAACTCAGGAAGAGCCAGAATGGGCTGAGCTTACTGCATCTGTAAAGGACGTGACAGCTGTCAAAGCGACATTTGTGCACAAGGACAAGAAAACAGTTGGCAAATCTGTGGTCACACATGTAAAGGAGACCGATAGGACAGTCACAATCAAATTCGACTCACCGTCCAAGGCCGATCACGTCGAAGTTGTTCTTACAAAATCCACGGATGCCCCAGTGCACGCGGAAATCACTTCAGCCAAGGCCTGCATCGAGAAGAAAGGTAGTCACTAATTCAGATTTACTGCTCAATGAGGCTCATTTTATGGGAGTTTTGTTGATCATATAATATTATATACAGTATGTTTATATTATTAGCTTGAGTATAAATGTGCGCTTAAATAGAAAATACATCCTTCTACCATCGCCAATATCGGAGGCAAGGCTTGATGGATCCTTGGTTGCCGCAAATCAATTGTCTAGAATAACTTTTGCTTTTCAATTCCGATTTCATACGATAGGCCTACTATCTATAGTAACATGAAGCATTTAATTCTGTTGTTGAAGTTTTCACACATTGTTGATGATTTGTGTAATAACCTATTGATTTAAAGCGTCTATGTTGGTATTTATTTGTAAAACCTCGTGTTTCTTTCTTGATTTAGAACCACCGTGTCTGCACAACATGAAGGATGGCGGTTTGATCAAGAAAGAAGAACTGGTCGTCAGCGCGACTGAAAACAAAGAATCGAAGACATTCGTCATCAAGATTAAAGACACTCACGTGAAGAAACCAGAATGGGCCAATTTTGCATTCGACACCGTTGAAAACGTCAAGGCTATTAAGTATCAACCATTGGATGAGGGCAAGAAACTGGGTCAGGCTAAGACAGTTCTATTAGCAGAGTTGAAGGAAGCGACTGTTGTCATCATTGATCACCTGGTAAAGGCTGACGAGCTCGAGGTTACTTTGATCAAGGCAACCGAAGCAACTCTCAAGTCTCATGTCACTTCTGTTAAAGCCTGCATTCCAAAACCAATCAAGGGTATGTTAATTTTATAGATTTTGTTAACCTTACTTAGTAAACAATTCCATATATAGCGAACATTTGCGCATAGAACCAAATATAAAGGAAGTGTGCAACATGAATGGTTGAGGCTTACTTAACAGACCTTCAGCAATAAGCGGAATGCTTCAAGAAG
>JAQFYQ010003096.1:0-11000 GCA_034694885.1 Buchholzia appendiculata
CAGGGATAGTACATGTCGTCACGCATGCAATGATACATAACATTGCATGAATATAATAACGGTACGAACATCAGTTCAGAACAATAAGCAATAAGTTTTAGACACTTGTGAAATATATTGTTTTTTCTGTAAGAAAATAAAGGTGTTTTTCGTTGTTAGCCCGAGTACCGAGAGTCGTCGACGTACCTAGCCAAGTACAGACAGTGCCTTTCTCGCGCGCTCACACTTCTCAAGACGCATATCTTCAACATTCTACAGTCTGCCACACAGCAAGTTCAACCAGCTAAAGTAGGCACTAACTCTTCTCTCTCTCTGTACGTAGATTTGTGTTTATTACAGCATGCAGTTCTTTGTAGCATGCAGTGCAGTTGTGAGTGTGTAGCTGTTGAGTTTAACGCTGCTCAGCTCTACGCCTGTGTGTGTGTCTGTGTGCCTATGTATGTGTCTGTGTATGTGTATGTGCCTGTGTATGTGTCTGTGTATGTGTATGTTTATGTGCATTTGCCTGTGTATGTGTATGTGTCTGTGTGTTTGAGCTTGAGTATGTGTATGTGTGCTTGTGTCGCTCGACATGCCTGAGTAATCGTTTGCATGTAGTTGTTTTTTGCCTCTGTCTCTGTATGAGCTATGCCATGATGATTACACTGATGTGTATGTTTCTGCAGAGTATTTAAATTATGTGCAGATTGTATGCGATTAGATTGTGTCACTTAAAGGTCCTTGAGGACAGTATTGTCCCTAGTAAACTTAGCAGTAACAATGCATGATCTGCCTTTGTATTGACTGTATCATATTTATAAATCAATTGCATGTCTCCCAACTATTTTCTTTCTTTTAGTTTCCGTTGTTTGTTTCACTTGGAGTACTAGTGTTTAGATGTATGGCATGTAAGTTGTATGTCTTCTGTGCACCCTCCAACAGGCTCAGTCCGACGTGAAGTTCCTCGGCGAGGTAGGTCTCCGGCAGTATATAACGTGAAACGTTGAACGGCGTGAGATATGTGTCAGGGAGCTTAGCGCTAAGGACGTTGTACAATTCTGTTCGCTTGTTATTGTTAATTAAGTTTGTACTTTCTGTGGTGCTGCTGGAAGCTTCTGGGCGTGACGTTTCATTTCATTTGTGAGCTTTTTGTACAAGTGCAGACTAATTTGTTTACATTGTCATTGTGAGAAACGTGGAGACAAGTGGAGATATTTGATGCTTTGCTGCTTTGACTGTTTTCTTGCTTCTTGGTTAAATATCATTGATATTCTCATGATTTTTGTAATACCGTATAAGATGTGTAAGAAATTAATTATGAAATTCCTATTATGGAACCTACCTTTCTTGGCCGAAAATAAGAAGATTTGAGGAGCAAAAACTCTTAAATTCTACTAAAGTTCTGTCCGATATGATCCCGTCTTTGGTCTGATGTCACGGAGCTGTACTGTCCTTGCTCTGTCTCGTTCTTATTGCACAGTTTCTTACTAAAGTTGTAGATGGCAATTGAATCCATGGGACTTCTACTTGTTTCACTTTCAATATAACTGTTGATGCACTTCTAATACGGAGTAGTTATATGCTTTGACGCTTACTTTCTGCTGTAGTTTTGATATTGACGTCATTCAAATATCAAACGTTGAAACTAATACGCTTAAAATCTGTTTTAGAATTAATTAGATTAATATATTTTAACGTTGTCGCTTGTGAGATTTTTAAAATTCGTAATCTTTCCGATTGTAAAGATTAAGCACTTCGTGTTACTTAAGAATTTTGTAATTTTTTGCACTAATGCTTTTCAAGCCTGCATGCATATGTGAGCAATGCATGTATGCTTGTTTGATTGTGTGTATGCGTGTGTGGCACTGTTTGCGTGTGTGCGTCGTCACCAGGGTTTCAAATGGCTCACTTTTTGTGTAGTCAGTTACTAACGAGGCTTTGAGTGGGTAGAAATGTTTGTGAGCTTTTTCGTATGTTTGTTTTCTCATTGAATAGTGGGTTCTGTTGAGTGTGTCATCATTGTCATCATCATCATCGTCATCATCGTCATCATCATCGTCATCATTGTCATCATAGTTATCATCATCATCATCATAGTTATCATCGTCATCGTCATCATCATCATCAACAACATTTTACGTCAGTTTTTCCTTGTCTGGAAGGGTTACATGTCTCAAACAATGAAGATGTTGACTCTCCACAGGCCACGATTGTGTGCATCCTCAGAACTGATGTTCAATTTCTCCATTTCTGATTGCGCACGCTCCATCCGAGTCTTTTTACTCTTGCCTTTGACTTTTTGCCCTTCCACATCCATACTGGCATTCCTTTACCCAATCACTGTCGTTCTTTCTTTCAACAGGTCGAAACCATCTCAACCTGCTAGGTCTAATGACAGCACCCATACCACGATACCCAACCTTTCACGTGGCTTACTGTTATGTCTGTTCGCATATTCAAATGAACAGACATTTTTTGAAAAATCTCGACGTTTTTGAGAAAATCAGCTGTGAAGTTTTTGTTGATTGATACTGTATAGATTGATATAGTTGATAATGAAAGCTAATTTTGATGTTGCATATGAATGTGCATCATCATCATCATCATTAGCGCTCTGTGTTCTGTTTAGTTTTTGACTGTCTGCTTCTCAATCCATCCATCTCTATTTTCTTCTCTTTTTAAGTTGCTATGAGATTTTGAGGAAACAATGCCGATTGTTTATTTTCTTGCAATTTGCCCACCAGTATGTCTTTCAACAATCCTCCACTAAATGCATTAACTGTATCCGGTTCATTCTTGTTACAATGTGTAGTCATTTTTGCTACCGTCTAACATTTTGTCATCATTGTCGTTTGTCTTCTGGTCCTTCCAACTACTGAATATCTCTTAATATATATTACACAATTATCATCAATAGTGATATATGTTCTCATAATTATAATGCTAGATGACATTTGCGGTATTTTTACATTGAATAAATGCCTGACAGCATTTGTTATTTACAGATAATAAGGCTATAAGAAGGGTTTGTTCTCACTTTTTGATCGGTTGCTATTTAGAAGTGGTGCTCAGTATGATGCAAGTGATGATGATGATATTGATGATGCAAGTAATGATAATGAACATTATGATGATGATGATGATGATGATGATGATCTTGATAATTAATGTGGTGATGGTGTTAATGATGAGTGTAATGATGTTTATGATGAATGTCATGATGATGATGATTGTGAATGTGATGATGATTGTGATGATGCAAGTGATGATAGTTTGAAGTGAAGAGTAATGATGATGTGACACAGGATGTTGCGAGCGTGACGGACGATGCGTTCACTCTTTTCTACGGAAAGTTCCGCACCAACGCACCGAGGGTCAAGGCCTTCATGGAACAGCTGGAGCAGAGAGTCGACAAGAGTCCCGAGTTAGTCCTTTGTGTCTGTCTTAATCTAGGTCCTAGTCCTGTCTGCCCTAATATCTGTCCTAGTCTCTGTCTTTGTATCTTTCTTAGCATCTCTCCTTGTCTCTGTCCTTGTCTCTTTCTTAGTCTCTGTCATAGTCTCTGTCCTAGTCGCTCTCCTAGTCTGTCTCCTAACCTCTGCCAGTCTGTCTTAGTATCTGTCTTAGTTTCTGTCCTAGTCTCTGTCTTAGTCTCTGGCATAATCTCTGTCCTTGCTCTTGTTAGTCTCTGTCCTAGTCTCTGTCCTTGTCTCTGTGCTTGTCTCTGTGCTTGTCTCTGTGCTTGTCTCTGTCCTTGTCTTCGTGATTTTTCTCTCTCAAACAGTCATTAATTTTATTGTTAATTATAATTATTATAGATTTTTGAGTAGCAATGTCGCTATACGCGAGAAAGAGCCATTGTTGGAAACGTGTGACTTGCTGGATGGTTCCAACAATATATTTACATTGATTGAGTTATCCAGTTAGAAGACCTGTGCGCGTAGATAGCCTATGGATGGGAAGGATAAAGGATGAGGTGTAATATCATCATCGTCTTGATTATAATCAATAATCATCCAGACTCGAATTGTCCGTAAAAAGCACTTACGTTGGTTGACGTTGCTTGGATGTTACCGGGATGTTACCCTTCACAATTAGCAGTTAGTTGTAGCCGAGCGCGCTCACTGTGTCTTTAAATTCCGCTTAGCTTGTGATATTTTGGATTTTTAATGAAGCAAAGTTTTACAGCCAGATGCCCTTTCTGATACCAACAGTCTTTCTGCTAGCCTTGCCGATCTCTGCCAGCCTTGTCGAGTACAAGGCGGAACATGGTGGTGGGTCAACTGTACAGCATGACACCTCTTGGACTTCTTTTCAGAATTGCTTGTATATACGTGGGATGTATGTATTCTGTCTGGGCACTGGTTGTGTACAATGGCAATGTTTCTCGGCAGCATCGGATGTTTAATTAATGTTCGTTTGAAGTGTACTTTCACATGTATATATTTAGGGTGAGCCTTGGTGTCCGACGTTAGGTATTTTGTGTCGATAGTCCTGTGTTCAATGGCGAGTACATTTTACTGTTATAGTTGATGATATTTTGTTTGTATATGCCTATGTTTTATACAAAGATAAGTTGTGTATTGTGTAAGATACAAGAAGTTAATGAATTATTATCTCAGTGGTATATTGTTATTGTATCTTATTATTTAGAATATTGTGTGGAATATTACTAGGGATTGTGTTTAATATTACTAGGGATTGTGTGGAATATTACTAGGGATTGTGTTTAATGTTACTAGGGATTGTGTGGAATATTACTAGGGATTGTGTGGAATATTACTAGGGATTGTGTGGAATATTACTAGGGATTGTGTTTAATATTACTAGGGATTGTGTGGAATATTACTAGGGATTGTGTGGAATGTTACTAGGGATTGTGTGGAATATTACTATGGATTGTGTGATATATGACTATGGATTGTGATTGTGTGATATAATACTCAATCTTATATTGTTATTATATGGTATATCTCAGTTTTATATATATTTGTGTTTAGGTACAAGGAAGTGTTGAGCAGTTGTCATCAGTTCTACTTCCAGCAGCGGCTGACTCTGTTGGCACCGAGTGTCTCCAGTGCCGTCACAGAGCTTGCCGTCAGACACAACAGAGACCATTGCTCACTGGTAGGAGACTACTACAGGATTAACAGACCATAGACAGATCTACTGCGTTGATATATTTAAATAAATTATATATTTGTTTTGTTTTCTAGCAATGATCGCTGACGAACGTTTTGAGCGGTAAATTTACGGAGATTAAGCGAGATGTGGGAGATGATAATTGTAATCCCTTGCCATCTTTCTTGATGACAGTGTAGACTAAGGCAATCAGTAATCATACCGATTAGTAGTAATACTAATATTTATGCAATTAGTGCTTTATTTCTGTTTGTTTGAGCGCGGTTCATGAAGCGAGCTAGGCACGGAACACCGTTTATGAATGGTGCATTGGCACGTGGTGATGGATATATATTTATTTCAGGCTTGTTTTTGAGTTTGTACCATATTTTTTCTGCTTTGATTTCCTGCCTGCTGAGCATAACACTGTAGAATAATGGCAAACTGTCACTTTGATCTGAATGTAGACCCTGACCTAGATATTAACCTTGATGTTGACCTTGACCTGTGTTTAGCCTTGACCTGTATCGTGTTCAGGTTCGAAGTGGCTGTGCCTTCATGATCCACGTCTGTGAGGACGAACACCAACTCTTCTCTCATTTCTTCTCCAAGACAACACCACAGCTGGAGTAAGTACAGGTGTACTTTAGTAAGTACAGGTGTACTAGTGTAAGTACTAGTGTACTTGAGTAAGTACTAGTGTACTGGAGTAAGTACAAGTGTACTTGAGTAAGTACAAGTGTACTTGAGTAAGTACAAGTGTACTTGAGTAAGTACAAGTGTACTTGAGTGAGTACTAGTGTACTTGAGTAAGTACAAGTGTACTTGAGTAAATACAAACTTGTGTACTTGAGTAAGTACTAGTGTACTTGAGCAAGTACTAGTGTACTTGAGCAAGTACTAGTGTACTTGAGTAAGTACTAGTGTACTTGAGTAAGTACACATGTATTTTCCAAATGTATTTTATTAGTACAAATGTATTTTATTAAATTGTTTGTGTTTGTGTATGTTCAGTTTGATGTTGGAGAGTCTGTGTACAAACCTGTACGACGTGCTACGACCGCTGATCATCCATGTCAACCATCTGGAGACCCTCGCTGAGCTGTGCAGTATCCTCAAGGTTCTAACATTTACATGATTTCTCTTTCGCTGGTACGGTCATAACATTCCGGGCCTTTGCTACGTTCATTTTTATTAAATTGTCATTCGTCTTAATCGTCTTTTTTGTATCTAGCTTTCTGTTAGACATTTGTAGTGTCCAGCAACTTTGCATGCCTGTTAGTAGTAGTCGCCGATGTGATGGGTTAGACGGCACTAAGATTTGTCTGTAATGACTTTGTTAAGGAAGTTTGGCAGATCATGCTCGAATCGATAACTGTGCATAGTTGAATTATGCTGACATAGCTGATTGGATGAAGCTAAGATTTACTGCTGGATGCCGTTCCTGACACCAATAGTCTTATCGTTCGTAGTGTTGAGTATCTGGAGGATCATGGAAAATCATTTGTGGTGCCTCACATTGCTGCGCTTCACCTTGATTGTGTTTAATAATAATAATAGCAGCATTTATTTGATCAGCTCCATAGATCTAGGATCATTTCTATTAACTGAACCAAATACTGCAGCTCTGCTCCATTTTCCACAGCTTGAAGCTCACGGTTATATTATATGATTTACTGTGGGAGATTTGCTGAGGAAGCACCCACTTGAATGCCACAGCTTGCACGAAAGTGTATCATGTTGAGAAAAATGTGATATGATGTAAAACATTTTGTAAAGCGTGCAGAAGCCTTTTCCTTGCAGGAAATCTTGTACAGTGTAGTCTTGCTGCATCGCTCTGTTGTTGTAATAGTTGCTGTTTGTGTTTGTCGGTAGCTGGAAATGATGGAAGAACATATACAGAATAACAGTAAGTTTAGAATACTGTTTGTGCATTATGATCAGTATATTGATGATCGTCAGTTTAAAGTTTTTGAAGTGCTTTGGTCTTAGTTATCTGACCTGTAATCTTCACGATTGATGATTGTGGATTTTTAGTTCATCTGTAGCTAATTATACCGCCAAGACCCGCTACCGATGTCTGTTCCAGCTGTTGAGGTTTTCAAAGCTTTTAGCATATAATTTGTGTTATGAGTTATATGTTTACGTTCAATCTGCATTGAGCATATGAGATTAAAAATGTTAGTGTTTTCTGCAAGTTCAGCAGTGTGATCAAATTGTGTGTGCACGTGTATGCACGTATACGCTTGTTTGTTTGTGCACAAATCATGTATGCATGTATGTTCTTATATGTATGTGCACACGCCGTGTGTGAATGTATATTATATTTGTATGTGGACACCACATTTTTTGTGCCTGTATGTGTCCACATATGTGCTTGTACTACACCGTGTGTGTTTACAAATACGTGCTTGTACGCAGGTGTTCAGTTGGCCGCGTTTGACGTGATCTGCGCACAGATGTTGCAGGACGTCCAGGAACGACTCATCTACCGGACGCACGTCTTCATCAGACACGACATCCTCAACTACAAGCCAGGCAGCGGGGACCTCGCTTACCCAGACAAGCTGGAGATGATGCAGGTATGGCTAACTATCATTCGCTTTCAGCCTTCTGGCAGGCCCTTAGTATCCAAGCCTCCGTTTCCTCGGTTCTTCGCCACCTATGCACCTTCTTCAAATTATCAATAAATTCAATTTTTCGACCTTCATCTCTTTCCTTTTGTGGATATTTCCCACTATCATATGGTTCAGTAGTGGACATTTGAGTTACTTTTTTCTATGTTACTTTATCTATGTTGCTTTTAGCTATGTTACTTTGATCATCGTCGTCACCCAGTTAGAGTTTACTATTCGATTTGACAATGTGAAAATAATCGGTTAACTAACTGCTACTTGACTTGAATTATTCATATGATTTGTTGAATGTGTGCAATTATAAAAATTGGTAAGTGTTAGCAATGATTTTGATTAGTTTAGTGTCACGTCAGGTACGACAGTCATGTCATGTATGACAGTCATGGCATGCATGACAGTCACTTTAGTTATTGCAGATTTAGACTCTGTTTACGCTCTCGTCTGATTTCAGAGCATCGCAGAAAAGATCAACAAAGAGCGTCAGGTATCCAAGGAGGCGGAGCTTGAGAGACTTCCACGACGTGACTCCGTCTCTTCCATCAACTCGACCAGCAGCCTGGAGGTGGCACAGATCAGCGCCAGGGTTCAGGAGGCGGAGCAAAGGATAGCAGAGCTAGCTCAGGGATCAACCGAGGACGTGCCGGACAACGCTTCATTTGTTTCCATACCACTCGGTCAGTTAGAACTCGTCATTCAGGGACCACAGAGGGACCCCTTCATGGGACCCACCATTCTTCTCTGTATGAGTATGTGTGTGTACGCGTGTGATTGGGTCGGTGTGTGTGTGTGGGCTGCAATCATGCATGCTATGTTTAAACTGTCATTATATATAAATATTGTGTACTATTGTACAATATGTACATGGCTTTGTTTACTGTACGATATGTATAATATTTTGTATGCCGTATATTCTGTGTATTATAATCATCATCATCGTTGAACATTCAGATTAAGATTGTTCGCTTTAAGTTGAGCAATACGCTGTACTTTAAAGCGGATCTTATCTAATTATTTTTTCGTCGTGTCTGTATAATTGTGATGTTAGTTGGTGAAAGTTGTGCGTAACTGTTGCAGATATCTGAACGTCTGTTCCATTAGTTTATTTTATAATGACTAAATCTATATTTTTTTGTATAAAGTATTGGCTTTACACGCTGCATTAGTGTTCTTTAATTTCTGTGCTTCCTGTGTTTCTCATGTACAATGAACAATGTAGTTCAAGTGTTTATTGTCGGTAGCATGAAATGACCAATCTTCCTGTCTGTGTTCTGTAGACGCTATGAGCAACATGCCAATGTCACCGGCCGACATGCATGGCATGTGGTACCCAACAGTGAGACGAACGCTTGTCTGTCTCTCTAAACTCTACAGGTGTATTGATGTAAGTCTAAACTCTACAGGTGTATTGATGTAAGTCTAAACTCTACAGGTGTATTAATGTAAGTCTGTCTAAACTCTACAGGTGTATTGATGTAAGTCTAAACTCTGCAGGTGTATTGATGTAAGTCTAAACTCTACAGGTGTGTTGATGTAAGTCTAAACTCTACAGGTGTATTGATGTAAGTCTAAACTCTACTGGTGTATTGATGCAAGTCTGTCTAAACTCTACAGGTGTATTGATGTAAGTCTCTCTACAGGTGTAATGATGTAAGTCGGTCTAAACTCTACAGGTGTATTGATGTATATAAGTGGATGGCTTGTATTTTGTATTGCTTGCTACATAAAGCAAGAAAAGATATTAACATCTATTCTACCATCTTATACCATGAAGGAATCAAACTTGTTTCCTTTGGTTTTTAACAATACTCGTCTTTGCACTGCACTCGTTACAAAAATGCAAGATGTTGGCTAGAACATGTTCCCTTTTTCTTTCTTGCTTCTTTGTTTGTTGACAGTTAACTTCTTGTAATCCTCAACAATCAACATCCCATAATGCGCTCTGTATGGTGTACATAATGAAGTCAGGAAGAACATCATGCAATAATATGACTGGTGCTTAAATCCTCAATCCTCGATGAACCATCTATTGATTAAGTTGAATGTGCCTTTTTTCCACATGCACTTTTAAACTGCATAACCAATACTTACATAGTACTTACTTATTATGCACCTTTGCAGAGGTTTTATGCATTGAACTGGTAATTTATGGTGACGTGCTTTTTTATTTTTGTAAAATATTATATCCTTATGTATTTGATAATATTATTTATTTTTACATTTTTTATTTTGTTGTGAAATTTATATTTTTATATATTTATCTTATACGTTCATATTTTATTTTGGCATTTTTGGCTAGTTCATCTATTTAGATATATGATTGATAGGTCTTTTACAAGGCAGTATTTGACCTTTTTATTGAGCTACCATGTGAAGTACTAACAGCTGATATTGCGTGTTTTGTGTAATGCAGAGAGCTTCGTTCCAAGGACTGTCGCAAGAGACGCTGTCGATGTGTGTACAGTCGCTTACCAAGGCGAGCGATTCTATCACAAAGAGCAGGGTACAACTTACTACAACTCTTACTCCAGTGTCTTCGCGAGATATTTCACAATCGTATTTAAGAGGCGTTTCCGGTTCAACCCCCCCCCCTCCTTTGATAAAATTTGTGGGGAAAATGGTTGTCAAAGTAGTTTGAAACTCAAACCACCCCCTACCTCAAATTAAAATCTTGGGGGTAAAAAGGTCATCAAAATTATTTGGAACTCAAAGACCCACCATCCTCCCCTCATAATTTTTTTTGCTAATTTGTTATTCTGATAGATCTCAGTATAACTTTTAATTTTGTATATTAATTGTAATCAGCAATTTTATTATTAATCTTTCTCTATTTTTATTGACGGAAGTTTTATATTAGTATATTTATTTCTCTGCATTCTGATTTTACTAATGTGTATGTGTCGGTTGTTGTGATTGGTTGCAGTCGGTGATGGACGGCCAATTGTTTCTCATCAAACATCTGTTGATACTGAGAGAGCAGATCGCTCCGTTTCACATCGACTTTGCTGTCAAAGAGATGGCGCTGGATTTCAGCAAGATCAAGAGTAAGATATCAACGTGCATGTCGTGAGATTGTACAACAATACGTGCATGTCATGAGTAGTAGTAGTATTTAATTCTTCCAATAATCACAATAAACAGTATATCATAACAATAAACACATTTAACTGTAGCAAACACTGAAGTAATCATCTGCATTGCTATATGACAGTTTACAGTTAATTACTATGCATGGGATTATTGGAGCGGCTTCTAGGGAGACCTGGA
>JAQFYQ010003097.1:0-10999 GCA_034694885.1 Buchholzia appendiculata
GTCCTGAAGGAGAAGGGGAAGACGCTAATCATCTTCGATATAAAAAAGTGTCTATAAATCCTCAACAACCCACACACACACACACACACACACACACACACACACACGCACACACATACTGTTCAACGACGCTACATGAAACGAGTGAAGGAGCAAATAACAAACACGGCATTCTAATAACGGTGGTCCCACTCAACTATCGACAGACAAAGCACACAATGAAAAGTGACTTGAATAAAGTAAGTAAAACTGCTGCCACTAGTTTAATAAACTCAAACGAATAAAATGTTAAAAGTATAATCCAGACCGTTCTTAATGCGATTCAGGAGATCGGCGCTCGGAGACGGATTCTGCTGAGAAATAGAGTAACTTTAGCATGAGCATGTTTTAATATGAGCATTGTTTGAAAGCATACAAATATTACCTATTAAAATATTAAATTGACAATTGAGTGTAACCAATTAGATATGATTTCAAACACCAAAGTCCAACAGTGAAACCAACCTTATCGACATTGATCTTAGAAATATGTCCATCTAAGCAAAAGATTTAATTTAGCAAAATTCGTTAAGACAACAGCTTTGCATTGTGACATTTTGCATTGGGGCGGATTGGACCACCAAAAATTCATGCAAAATGTACTCTGTTTTTCTACTTACTGCAATTACTAGCTAGAATGAAAACCAAAAATATTTTGTCATTTGCAGCATCAAATATTTGTCCATCCGTGGTCCTTCTATCACATGAAGTCAGAAAATATCAACACTGTCAATCTTTCATTGGTCAGGTAACAACTTGCTTCCTATCAATCGTAGTACTCTCAATGTAGGCCTACATAATAGAAGTAAGACTTCAATTCTTGAAGTCAGATGTATGGACGGAGTAATTGTGAAACACAGTGATGCAGTATGCAACTCATATAACTAAATCGTAACAATTATCAACAGCAGTTACAATCTATCTGAGAAACGGTTTACTACGAGCATTAGCTACAAGCTCAACCAAAAGCAACAAACTGTACTTTGCTATGATGAGGATATTGATGATTATGACGGTGAACCTCTTCTGCTTCAAGTGAAATCAACGACAATTTCGAAGCGTGCCCACAAAAGCAACGAGTTAACGTTAAAATAAAAAAATTACAAAAAAAATTTCTTCCTCATTTTACCACGAGCGGTCTTTCCCTTCCCATGAACAACATCACATCAGTTGCTTTTCACCGTAGCGAAGCATTTCCTGTACTAAAACCTGCCGCTCGCACAACGAATGACATCCTGTTATGGTAACATTTTTACTTTTCACTGCCTGGCAACATTACCTATATATAACCTTGCAGACTTTCATCACTAAACAATGGAAACTGAACTTAACAAGTCATGGTTCGTAGAACCAACTTAACAAGTCATGGTTCGTAGAAACAACGGTTCCATAACAAACGATTCGTACATAATTTGCATATTAGACTTTAAATATCATTGGTTCAATGAGTAAGTCTTAAGGAATTCCATACAAAAACTGCCTTATGTTTCAAATATCAGAGGAGGTCGAGTTTCAGGATACCAAGTATAAAAGCAGTTCATTCTCTGTGCACTAATATCATACAAATGAACAGAATACCTCAACATATAAATAACAATGTAATATCATATAAAACTATGTTTAGTTTACAAGCACTAAAGGAACAAACGGTGCATGGAAAAGCCCTGTTGCTATAAATAGCCATCAAAAGGAAATAACAGTGAAAGTAGTTCTGAGAATATAACCCTATTGGTCACATGATAAACTTATTACAAAACCAATAATACGTTACTTATACATCATCTTTAAAAAGTACACACAACTAAAGGTGCGCATTAACCTAGTCGGACATTTTATATTTTAAAGGTACCGGAAATGCAACAGAATTTGTACCAATTACTATGCATAATTTCTACATATAACTAACTACAAGTACTGTATATAGATAAAACTAAATATCACTAACAGAAATACATAAATAAAAGCTACCTGCAACTACGCAATAGACGCAACTTATTTGTTTTTGGTAAAATCATAACAACTGATAAAAATAATACTATGAACAATATAATTATTCAGACCAAAATTAAGCAAAAAAAAAGAATGGCTTCTATGAAAAAGGCAGACGTTATACAATTCTTTGAATTTTACCTGGCATCCTAAAATAACCTACACTATCTGACTCTCAGTCTATAATAATCACTATCAACTTAAACAATAATTAACAATAATTCTAACAGTACAACTAAACAATTTCAAACACATCATAATAAAACTAATAATAATAAGTAACAAAATAAAATAATAATAACAACGATAAATAAGACACAATGAAATCAATACGAGATAAAAATAAACTATTTATAATTTTAGTTGTAAAAAGCTAAGATTATTCTAAACTAACTGGGCCTACATCTATGTGTGTGCTTTGACTCAGGAAGCCTGGTACCGAGCACTGTTACTATGACAAGAATGCTAAAGATGTCCCCCGTAGTAATCTGAGTCCCTGCCTTCCTTGAGTCGTTTAACAGCAGCGAGAATCGCCTCCTCCACGTTACTGAAGACTGGTACACCGTCACGATTAGCGAGATCAGCGAGGTACGTCCGCGCACGATTGTAGTCGTTGACGGCGTCAGGTGTCAGCTGTCACACAAAACACAACAGGTAGCGAGGGACACATGCGAGTTAGAACAGTTTCAGTTGATTGCTATCTAGTGATAAAGATTGTGCTTTAGAAAAAAAGGGACTGAAATCTATACTAAATGTACAAGTATTACGGGAAGGACCTTTGGCCCACCCGTGCTCAACTGGCCTAGTGGATCGGTGGTTAAGTTATGCGTAGTAATACGTCCGACAAATAACCATCGCCAGGACCTATCTTCAGACAGAGCACTATCATCATCACTAAATGTATGCAAATGACATACAAATAATCCTAAGTAACAAAGCTACTTCAAATTTTGAAATGCTACTAATAGACCTTCTGATATTTTTTACAGCTGTACCTAGAAAGGCTGTACGAGAAAGGCTTAAAGACTTTAATAACTGAACACACTTCTTAACATTCACTTAATAACACCCGTGCAGAAAGACTAACAGTGAATATGATGATCGCTATAATCCATCAAATTTACGTTCAGGTTGTAAATGAATACATCACCCAACACTTTTTTTGAATGTGGACAGATCCCGAGCGATTTTCGTTCTACACTAAATTTATTGAACTATCTTTGAAAAATTGCCTACTTTATAGGCGGCTTATATCAGCTTATTCATATCAGGGGTTTATCCCCCAAAATATTTGCAAGCAAAATTGCTTTGGTGCGATGCTACTCCTGCTCGTCAAAATCTTTTAGTGTGCCGCTACCCCCTGCACGTCCAATTTTTTTGGGTGCGTCTCGTACCACCTCTCCTGATCGGAAATTTTGAAGAGTCCCAAATCAAAGTGTCTCGCGCCGCCTATGGCCTAATTCCTAGTCTGGTGGGTGCAAGCGGTGGGAAATATCCGAGATAATGCAATTAAGATAAACTGCAAGGAAAACCATAATAAATTGAGTAAGAAAGCAAAAAGACCCAGTAAAACAAACAGTGATGATTATGATGACGATTATTGCAAAACTGATGCTGTAAACAAAAAACAAGCAAAAAAAACACAAATGAAACCAAAACATCCATTGTACAAACCTGTTCATGGTCTATACAGATGCCCTGTTTCATGTTCTGAATGCATAGGATAATGTTACAGCCCTGGCCGATGAAATATCCCGCCTACAAAAGCCAAAGACAACAAACTTAACACAGCTGTTAGTAAAAAGATTCATAGAATAAGTAAAATCAATGCTTATTATAATTAATGAAGATGTGCCAGTGAATGAGCGAAGACTAGCCAGTATCTGGTTGTGGCAGTTGAAGAGGTAGAAAGAGAAACCTATGAGAAGTGTGTACGCTCAGATGTTTGAGGCTCTACGCATTGCGGCCAGTCAAGGAATTACTTAAATCACGAAGATGATTAATATATTATCAACTTAAGCTAAATACATACGAAATAAGCATACGCAAGAAATAAAGAAGAGCAGATGAGAGAGATGGCATAAATGACTTCTTCCTTGATAATTCAGATACATTTAAAAGTTTAAACGAATTATTGAACCGTCATAAATACACCCAGTGGAGTTGGACTCTACAAAAGACTAGCCATTTACTTCCATGTATAAGATAAGAAGCGAGTGTTGGCATCAGGACGGGCATCTGGCTGATAATCCATTTAATTAGACCTACAGCTAATTGTGAACAATGCCCGGTTAATGATGATTAATGATGATGACGACAATAACGAAGCAAGAACGAGGTGAGAGACTGACTTCGATCATGCTTGTCATGGCCCGCGTGTCCTCTGTGATGACGTAGACGAGCAGCTGGCAGCTGTCCTTGAGGGCGGCCTCGAGAGGTATGTAGCGCGTGTTCCATTCCGGCAGCTGCGGGTTGTAGTAAGATATACCGTGTTTCCTTCATACACAAACAATACGATATATGTATCCATAACTGAAGGCAATGTACAACATGCTGAGATGCTGAGAAAAGTTTAAATTTGTTAGTATTTTTGTTGTGAAGTTGTTGAGAAAATGTTCCACAGCAAGTTGAACTTCAAAATGATGTATTTGAGCGGGCATTTAGTGCCACCGATGCACTAAAGTGATGAGATGTGATAATATCCTGTGGACTTTCTGTGCCAGTACAATACATAAACATAGAGTTTGCATAAACAATTTAGAACAGGATCTTCAGAAGTTTTCAGTACATTTAATAAATATAATTTACATTTTGTATGATCTGATTTAAATACATAAGATTTATTTGTTTTACATAAAGCTAATTATTGAGACACCATCACTTATATTAAAAACATAAATGGTGCTTTTATTAAAAGTTACATTTATAAGACCACAAGGTTAAGAAGTAGTTCCGACCGACTTACATGAGTATTGGTATAGCCGTATCATCGCGCCACCTTGAGACACCACAACTTCCCCCCAGAAACAAGTCCCTCCGCCGTGTAGCTTCCGTCGAATCATTCCGACGGTACGTCTGCCCGCCTCGAAACCATGCTACACAATAAAACATCAAATTTTTTATAATCAATGAAAGGAAATATGCTCCTAATAACCTATGCTGAAAAATACTAGATCTATATAGAGCATAAATGATTTCATATATCAAAGGATTACACGTATTTAAATATTATAAAAGTGCTGCCTTGAATTGTGCAGATTTTGGAACAGACTTGGCAAATACTGGATTTATCGCCATCTGATAAGTAAACATCGCCTAAAATATCGATAAGTTTCCAGAGTTTGGTCGCAACTTTTTCTTCATGAGGTCTCACCCAAAGTAAAATGGAGGCATTAATAAGAAATCGTCATTACGAGGTTGTTATCAAAGACAATAATGGTCATAAAAGTAAATAACAATAAATAATAGTAAATAATAATAAAAAATAGCAATAATAATAAGAAAACTTGGAGATAAGCGCACAACGAGGATATACCACAACAACAACACGATGATGGTAATAACTAAATCACGATAAATACGTCTGTAAAACGGCTGACAATAATACCTGAGAGTCGGCCCTGCACCTTTGAAACGGTCAGCCATGCTCTTTGTGCGAAACCCTTTTTCTTCAACAAAATGCACACAACAGACTTAGCAAAATCAACCTTCAGAATGTCAAAAAAATATAAACATAATATCCTATTTACTTTAAATCAATGAAGTTCATCTGCAACAAATCTTTGCTCTTTATGGGACACCTTTTAATCATTTGCAAGATACAAATAATTGACAGTGCTGTAATGATTTGGTAATCCATTCTTTGAGCAGCACCAAGTGGTGTCAGGCTTTACAACATACTCAACATACATCTCCATGAGCTCGACAAAGCGAGCAGCGTGTGCTCCACAAAGCGAGCAGCAAGTTTGTGCTCCACAAAGTGAGTAGCAAGTGTTTGCTCCACAAAGCGAGCAGCAAGTGTGTGCTCCACAAAGTGAGCAGCAAGTGTGTGCTCCACAAAGTGAGCAGCAAGTGTGCACACCACAAAGTGAGCAGCAACTGTGTGCTCCACAAAGCGAGCAGCACCACAAAGCGAGCAGCAAGTGTGTGCTCAACAAAGCGAGCAGCAAGTGTATGCTCAACAAAGCGAGCAGCAAGTGTATGCTCAACAAAGCGAGCAGCGTGTGCTCAACAAAGCGAGCAGCAAGTGTTTTGCTCGACAAGCCAAGCAACAAGTGCAGTCACCAGAAAGAGCATCTGGCTGTAAAAGTTTATCTTCAATCAAAATGCAAAATGTCAAAATGTGAATGCTCTGTAGATCTCAATCACGGCGAGCATGATCTGGACAATTTCCTTCTAATTGTGGAGGAAAACATCTTAGTGACGTCATCCAGATTTAATTAGCCCATGGCTAATTTTAGACAATGCCCAGCTGGAAGATAAATGACGATATTATTGATGGTGATTTGCATGAATACAATAGGATACCAACAGCATCCGTGCCCATTAGACAATCGGTTAATCAATTAATTAATCAATTAGAACAAGTTAATCAATTGGAACTGAATATGAACAGAGTCCTCTTCATTGACACTACATCCTCTGAAATAACACAGCTATATACTGCTATGCAATAAGTGATCATCTGCCGGTAACGACAGAGCATAGCACTGAACCCTGTGAACCCAGTACAACAGTGCAAAGCACTAGAAACAGCTCAAAAGTACACAGTTCAAATTAGCGCAACACACTGTACACTTACTCGATACCGAAATTCACTGAGTAGACCGCAAAACTCCTCGAAACTGATCAGTCGTTCCTCCGACTCCTCCTCCGACTCCTCTGAGATTGTTGACGAAGGACTGGACAGAACAAGGTCCGGCAGGTCATCATCGGTCAGGGACCGAAAGGCAAGCCGTACCTACATCATCATCATCGTTGTAACATTCTTAACACCATCATCATTATCATGACTTTGTTAGCATCATCATCAACATGACTTTTTCAACATCATCATCATTACTTTATCAGCAAACTAGTCAATATATTACGTCATGTCAGACAGGTCCCAATAATATTATCCGAAATGTTTCCATATTGGGGTTAGACGTCATTATAATTTTCCTTTATAGAGATGTGACAGAGTGAATAAGAAAAAAAGCCCAATAGAAAAATGCATATACTATAGTAAAGTTACGTGTAGGGTAAGCTGCCAAAAAGTTACTGAATAAAAACTTCATTTCGAATTATAATAAAAACTTTTAGTTGCATGGTTTGCAGGTAAAAATAAAATCATCAATAAATCACTACAGATTTGAACTAAAATCAGCACAGTAGAAATAATTCCATCTGGAATCTTCTCACAAGACTACAACTTTTAGAATGCTTCTCCAGAGTGTATTAATCTTAGTCACAGAATATTTGTGAGCTTGCCTTTCCACGGCATATATCAAAGTGATACGGACACAAACCATTGCTAGGAAAATTCCAGCTAGCTTATATGTAATTTGATGGAAAAAGAGGATACAAACAGTAAATTAAGAACGAAGCTTCCATTGCAAGAAGCCTTTGATGCTTACGAGTGGAACGCCAAGCCTCTAAAGCTTTTGTGAACAGTACATTGTAAGCAATGGCAAACAGACTAACAACAGATTTGTTGAACACCATTTTAAAACTGACAGTTTTATAAATAAAACCAAAGACGGCAGTAGATTAAATGCTGTGTTTAAGGTAGTATCCAGCTGCTCAAGCATCAAGCATACAATAAATACAATACTGATCAAATTAAAAAGAACAAACTTGCAAGGATTAAAGCAGGAACATAAAGTCGGTCTGACGAGTCTGATCGTGTCAAACGGCCAAATTTTGCGTTCTTTTATTATGACTCATCACCGCTATGTTTACAAAGAAACGTTTGAATAACCACCAAAACATGACCTAATTTATGTAACTAGGTCGTCAGAACGTGTCAACCTAAAGTGATTGAACGTTTTGATTAATCTTGTTTCCTATTCTTTCTATTATTGTCTGTCTACAAACGACTGACTTGCTATTTGTAAAATAAAGTAGGAATTTCTCGTTTCCTTCGTAATTTCTATAAATACAAGTTGTGAGTTTAATCAGGAGTGATTAAACTGATATATCTTTTATGAAAACCCAAAAGCTGATATTTGTTGAAACTGTTGTCATGGTTACAACCAGCTCACGTTACAAGCTCGTGTGGTACCAACGGCTTGAGCTGGTAATCAGAGCTTGTGAGCTGAGCGGGTAAAACCAGTTCAAACCAGTTCAAAAGTAGGTCAGTTGAAAAAAGCCAGTTTGTACCCTGCATTACAATTAAATGAATGCAGCTATTATCGTCGTCGTTATTTTATCGGGGCCTACATATTGTTATTATAGGCCTACTATTGTACCTGAGAAGTGCCATATTGCAATATTCTCCAGAAGGACTTCCGCAACATAACCTGTCAAAGCTGTTAATCCAAGCTTTAATATTTTTCGTAATTTGTTAAGAAACTTTTTTGAACAAATTGTGAAGAAAATTGTGAAGAATATTGTGAAGAAAATTGTGAAGAAAATTTGTTTAAGAACATTTTTGAAGAAAGAAAAATGTCCCATAGAAGTTTTTGCAATTAAAAAAATTTCATATCCTGCAACACCAATCTGTTCTAGATCTTCGAAATATAATACTATAATATAACTTTGAATTAAGCGTTCTTACTTAGAATTGACTACACAATACATAGGGGGCCTAGACCTATTACAATTGCTTCTTATCCATTTACAAGTAACTTCGTAGATGAAGCCTTATGTCTAATATTCCATAGAGATGCTAAGTCTAATAGCATTATAATAAACAGAATAACACAAATTTGAATAACAGAAAAACATTAAAACATTTTTTTAAAATAAAAGAGGTCTTGGTCTTGGTCTATACTCTTTTACTGACATTATTCTTCAATGTTTTACTGTTATTCTAATGTGTAATAGTATTCTAATGTTAGATTTGTATCAACTTTAGGATTTGTTGGTTTGTATTAAAAATTGTTTCGGTCTTGGTCTTGGTCTCGCACTCTAAGGTCTTGGTATTGGTCACAAACTCCAAGGTCTTGGTCTTGGTCTCATGTTCTCGAACCACCAGGTCCTGGTCCTACCGTCCTGGTCTCGAGCCTTCCGATCTTGGTCTTGGACCTTCCGGTCTTGATAACAAGACTGCTATAATCTACTCTTTTCTGATAAGAATGTTGAAAATGACGAAGACGATTCTATCGTGTGAACAAAGAAATTGATTTGAAATGACGCATTAGTGTTGATGTGTCTCAGCTAGATTTCACCGAAGGCCTAACAATTACAACACAGGTGACATAATGCAAATACCATGGCCTATAGTTTCTAGTGAAATTTCAGAGTAAGATTAAGGTTTACGTAAGAATTTGCACTTAAATATTTGGTTCGAACTTAGAGTTATTCCTATAGGCTAACGAGGATACCTTTTTAATCATTGAGGTTTTACATATGTGCAGAATTGGCAATGAAGGCAAGATATTAAGTTGTAAAATAACTGTAAACAGGGGTGGTAAATTCGTGTGCAAAATAACAGAAATTAGATGAGGATTTAGTGAATGATCAAAGAATAGTCGATTTGGTAGGCGGCGGTCTACAGCACGGGCTCCATATGTATTTGGTTCCCTACCTTTGCCAAAGTATAAACGGTGATATCCCGCTCCTCTTCAACCAACAACTTAGCTCAATTAGTATGCGCTTGACACGGCCGTATTCAAGGTTTCAAAATGCAATTTTTCTTTAATTTTTATTGCTTAGTGATTTTTTTGTGGAAAAAGGTCAAATTTTTGGGGAAGTCAAAGTCTCTTCCCTAAATAAAGTGTGGTGTTGCCCCAATGTTTTAGGAGTATGCTATTCGTGTACCTCTGTGTTGATGCGGTGCTAAATTTAATCTACTCAACGTATAGCCTATCATCAATTTATCAAACCAAACTGAGTGTTAGGTTCCAACAAAATTGTTTGGAGGGAGGGCATCTGATATATTTTCCATTTCTCAACAAATTTCATAAGCGCGGGTGAGAAAATGTTCAAAATTTAAAAATAAACTATTAAAAAAAATTGTTATTTTGAAACCATAGCCTCCAATTAATCCTGATAAACTCAGGCTCCGCTCATGATTAGCCTATATGCAAACGTAACCTGACGTCAGAGTTGAATCTTGAATCATTGACGAATTTCCCATAAGTGAATGTTGCTGTATACGTACTGAGATCACGGCGGAATTTAAGGGGGGGGGGGTGGTTTATGTCAGAATTCCCATTCACCAACAAATTATTTTAAAATGTATGCTTTTTGCGCCATTTTGTTAAAAAGGTTCAGTTTGAAGCTTATCCTCCAAATGTAAACTTTGAAATCAACTCACCATAAATGAAATCCTGGCAACGGGCCAGATATATATTTTAAAATAAAAATAAATTTTATTTTTACACTTTCTAATTAAGGGAGGGAGGTGCAATCAATTTTTTCACCAAACAATCTTAACGGGGTGTCCAACATTTTGTGCCTTAAGTAGGCTACTTCCCCACTATATTGATTGAGGCCTTAATCTTTATAAATTAAATCCTATATAAAAGAAACTTTATTGGATAATTCTACATTATTAGATGAAGCATAGATAGTAGTGGGGTACTAAGGACACGAGGCCAGGAGTGCCTCACCTCCCACTTGGTCTACATCTAGAACACAGTAGCCTACCACGCCCACACACTGGTATAACCAGGCATGCTTGCACAATTAGGAGTCATCGCGTATGGGTCAGTAGTAGGTCTACTGGGCATACTGGGCCGATTTTGGGTGGGAGAGAGGGGGAGGGGTGAGGTAGGGGTAGGGGGTGGTAATTAAAACCCCATCAATCACTCAGACAATAGCC
>JAQFYQ010003098.1:0-10998 GCA_034694885.1 Buchholzia appendiculata
GCTCATTAATCGACGATGTGTGACATAGTCTGGATGTCTCCACAGTCACAGAGATCTCTGATAGAAATGATAAGACATGACTCAAGAATGATGACTCGAGATGACTCAGGATAAGTAGAAATTACTCGGAACACAATCATAACTCAATACACAAGCAGCATAATCTCTGATGACACAATCAACTAGACTTACTGCGAGGTTTGCTGTCAGTGCAGGCAGCCAAGACCCGGCTCAGTCTCTGAACCACCCACGGCCTGTACACAGACACAATCAGTATCTTAGATTGAAACAAGACACCATTATAAATAGCGCCAGATAGATATATATGGACATCACTGAATGCTGGATATTAAGTACATCACTCTGTCGTACCTTGGGTCATTATAGCTAAGAACCACTGAAACAGACGATATGAAATATAATACACATACTGTATGATATAGTGCAATACAGATATGCATGGTTGCATACCAAAGAATTCAGATTGCATGATTCTTCAAGGCAAAGCATGAACAAACCGCTTATAATGGAAACACAAGCTGCGCCGCGAGGTGCAAAGCGACTGCACAGAATCCGAGGTAACAGTGTAGAATAAGAATTACAAACAGTGAAAATACTTCAATTTTTATACAACAATTATATCATTCAAAAGATGGTCTACCTAATCTTACATATCATCAAGTTACTGACCCAGTAGAGGATGGAGTGAGGACGAGCCGGTCCACTGAGCTCACATAGAGCTCTCTCTGGAGGCCGGACGTCACACGAACGACACCGTTCAGGTAGTCCACGTCACTCTCCTCGGCGATCGTCGGCAACTTGTCAAGACGTGACATCTTCCTCTTCAGCGGCAAAATCTTTCTCTTCATTATGAAATAACAACAGTGCAGTCACAATCAGCTGAATCAGATAAACATAAGCATCAGAGACACGTATGACAGTGATCAGGTAAACACATGGAGACACGCATGACAGTGATCAGGTAACAGTCTACAAGCAACACCGTATGACACACACAGAGATACGTTAATTATAAAGAGAAATCATGGAGAGTCATGTGTGGTAAAGTATTGTCATATAAAATCATTCCTTGTTAATAACATCATTACATTAGTGGATAAATTGCTTAATGATAACAAAGGAAGCCAAATTGCCAAACAATTCTTGAAAGACATCTAACAGGTCAGCTGTCTACCAGTAAATGAATCTAGATTTATCATAATAGTCTCGCGTCCCAACTTCTCATTTCTAAACGAATTGCACTTTTGTGACACCACAAAATAAAACTGTTCAAGACGTCGTCATCATCACAGTTATAAGTGTTATCATAGCCATCATTGCCATCAATGATGGCATCATCAGTATCACTGCCATCAATGATGACATCATCAGTATCATTGCCATCAATGATGGCATCAACGGTGCTAGAATCACTGTCATCATGCAGACAGTCACAGTATCAGCTTTACTGTATAGAAACATCATCATCACAAACTGAGCATCGCGCTGTTGAAAGCAAGCACTGTATTTATTCCCATAACGAATGTAGTCTTACTTGAGAAAGTCTTGGCTTCGTGTCAGCCACTTCTCCACCTCTCTCAGGCACAACGGTCTGCTGCATGAACCTCTTCCCATCCCCGACCAGACTGACGAGAGATGCAGACTTGATGACATCAGAGGTCGAGGTCAAGGACTGCAGCCTCTCAACACTCTTCACCGCCGGTCCAGACTTATCACAAGCCTTGGTCGGCTGCTAAACCACAAGGACACAGCAACATGCTACTCTCTGTCACTCCTACTAGTGATACTACTCTCTATCACTCCTACTAGTGATACTACTCTCTATCACTCCTACTAGTGAAACTATTCTCTATCATTCCTACTAGTGATACTATTCTCTAACACTCCGACTAGTGATACTATTCTCGAGTACTCCTACAATTGATACTATTCTCTAGTACTCCTACAATTAATACTACTCTCTAGTACTCCTACAATTAATACTACTCTCTATCACTCCTACTAGTGATACTACTCTCTATCACTCCTACTAGTGATACTACTCTCTATCACTCCTACTAGTGATACTACTCTCTATCACTCAGGACTACCAGTGATACTATTCTCTAGCACTTCTACTAGTGATACTATCTATCACTCCTACAATTGATACTATTCTCTAGTACTCCTACAATTGATACTATTCTCTAGTACTCCTACAATTGATACTATTCTCTAGTACTCCTACAATTGATTCTATTATCTAGTACTCCTACAATTGATACTACTCTCTAACACTCCTACTAGTGATACAAGGTAATTATGAAATTAAAACAAAGTCATTGCAATGCAAACAGAATTAACGTATGGGTAGGCTACTATAGTCTTTTTCTATGTCACATTTGATGTCACTAAAGATGTAATGTATCTACAGTATTACATTATTTTTACATAATTATTCTATTACATTAAGCCTACCTAATTACATATCTGATCATTCTGATATAACAACTTATGTACGGTACCTATTCTGAAAATGAATAGCAACATAATCAGTTTCATAACTGTATGCAATACCTGAGAAGTAGATCCAGTCAAAGCACGCGCCGTGTCGTAGATGCGTAGAGTTCCGCTGCTGCGGAAGACACTCCGGCACGCTCCCACCACACGAGCGGCCGGTCGGGCCCACATCCCGGCGTCGCCCTCTCACCAAATCACGTGAGTATACAGTCAATAAAAACCAACAGATTTATACCAAAAACAGCAACAGAACTCCGGAACAGTTCGGAAAAATGCTTAATTAGACGAAAATTACTATATTTAACCGGCTAGAATAACTAAATAGCAACTATATGCAAAGTTTTTGTCAATATATCTCTAATCTCTCTTATCAAGCAACAGAAAATCTGCACATGGCTCACATGGGGATGGGCCATGGAAACAAACCGCCAAATTATGTAAACAATTACCATGACAACCAGTGCTGACAGATACTATAACCAAAAAAAGACTAATTTGTGTCACATTAGGCTAGAAATGATTTATTTGAATTGTCCAAAACCATGCATTATGATTTTAAAAATTGCAAGAAAAAACTTAAAACGAATCTGTTTCAGTGTCTGTATAGGATGAATGCAAAGTTTAGTCCAATTTTTCAACAATGTTGTAGGTAAAAGAAAAACATTTCGTGGACACAACAGATTTCAAGCATTTGAAAAAGATAAGCAGTGACAGCATTGATTACCTAATAACAATATGACGTCATAAGTTGTGATAGGTCTAGGTCTTCGAGGCCTAGACGCTAAGTAGGGCACAGGCTGCAGGCAGGCCCACTCAGTCGGGCTACAGGCTAGTCTCATACTTTCGTTGCTTATTTATCTTAAGATTTTAAACCAATCAGAACCAAAGCTTATTGCCAGTAATTGTCCACTGATGTACTCCAAGCAGGTTAGTTATTGTAATGTTATACCTGGTTACAGCAGGTACTTTTGTACATCTAATCTATTGTAAAATAAAACTTGTATAATTATATTGTTGTTTGCATGAAAAACACATCAAATATCTTAACTAAACTTACCTAAAATGTTGCAAACAAACTTGTATGTAATTTTGTTTTACAGTTTAGAAATTGTGCATGTTTTGGATATTAGTTATTTTTTATGTTTAGGTTGTAACTGATAAGGCATCAGTGTCAGACTCTGTCTATCTATCATCTTGTGAAATCTTGTCTACAGTCAGACTCTGTCTGTCATCTTGTCTACAGTCAGACTCTGTCTGTCATCTTGTCTACACTCAGACTGTCTGTCATCTTGTCTACACTCAGACTGTCTGTCATCTTGTCTACAGTCAGACTCTGTCTATTATCTTGTCTACAGTCAGACTGTCTATCATCTTGTCTACTGTCAGACTCTGTCTATCATTTTGTCTACACTCAGACTCTGTCTGTCATCTTGTCAACAGTCAGACTCTGTCTGTCATCTTGTCAACAGTCAGACTCTGTCTATCATCTTGTCTACTGTCAGACTCTGTCTATCATCTTGTCTACACTCAGACTCTGTCTCTCATCTTGTCTGCAGTCAGACTCTGTCTGTCATCTTGTCTACACTCAGACTCTGTCTGTCATCTTGTCTACACTCAGACTCTGTCATCTTGTCTACACTCAGACTCTGTCTGTCTGTCATCTTATCTACACTCAGACTCTGTCATCTTGTCATCTGTCAGATTTTGTCTGTCTGTCATCTTGCCTGTCTATCAACTGCTGCAGCACCATCTTTGAACAATTTTAACTAATGTGATTTATTAAATTATTGCAGGGTGGTTATGACGTTGATTACACTGAAATTCTTTGTTTTTGATTCACTTGCATCCGAAACTGCCAGAGAGAAGAGTGACGCCTAAGTGACTCCTAAGTGATGTGCTAGCCAAGAGTATGGTAACGCCTAAGTGACGCCTAAGTGACGCCCAAGCCAAGAGCCAAGGTCAAGCAAGGAGATAGAGAAGATGATGAAAGTAGGAGGTGATTTGTGTGCTGCTGCGACTGCTGCTGCTGCTGCTGCTGCAGGTGAAGATGATCTTGATCAGCTGCTGCAGTACTTCACTGTCTTTCAGAAGGTAGGCCTACACAGCCCGTCATAGCCAGGATTTTATCAGTGAGAGGACAGTTGCGTGTTGCCGAGGCACAAGCTCTCATGTAGATATCGAAAAATAAACGCTGGTGGGGAAGGGCATGGGCCTTTGGTGTCGGGACACATTTTCCTGGTGCCAAGTTCCTGGTTGAACCCTGGGAGTTAGGTGCCGGGGCACGTGCTCCTGGTGCTTAGGCCCTGGTTGAACCCTGGGGCTTGGGTGCCAGGACACGTGCCCCTGGTGCCCAGGTCCTGGCTGCAGGCCTGGGGGTTGGGTGCCAAGGCACCTGCCCCGGTCCTGGCTGCAGGCCTGGGGGTTGGGTGCCAGGGCACATGCCCAGGTCCTGGCTGCAGTCCTGGGTCAGGTCAACTGGCTGAGGTCAACCTGTACCGAGAACGGGTGATTTCCCTTCCTCAGAGAGAGTTATTCTGCTCTTTTATTCAGCAGTGGAGACAAACACAGCTTAACCATTCACCATAGATGAATCAAAGACCAATTTGTAGTGGTCTACACTCATGCTACATCTCGGATCAGACTACTAGCCATTAGTTGTCTCTGACGACATGCACAACCAGGTTGAATAGTGCATGGACTTCTTTATAATAGCACCTGGATGGTCAGCCAGAAACTAGAGTTTACATTAGTGGGCCTATTGTTTAACAGGCAAAACAGAGAGTTTTAACTAGTCCTTCATGCTATTAATAGTTATTGTGCTATTATAAAGAAGTCCATGAATAGTGTCAGTATTCTCAGTGTTTTCCCCCTACCTTTAGAGATATACTCAAGATGTCATCAAACATGGTTCGGGTGTGTATAGTGTTGGAGATCGTAATGGGTAAATACACTTACCTTGGGAGAGGGGATTGCGCAGACAGAATACAATATATCCTTTGAACTAGGGGCTACTCATTTATATCATCATCATCATCATCATCATCATCACGTGTCATCTTCTAAAAGAAGGTCGACTACTATGGATTTCCATCGTTTTCTCTCTTCATCTGTCCTCATAACCATCTCATATGTCGCTAGTCGTGTCCACCTTATGATATCATCCGTCCATGTTAGTCTTGGTTAGAACTTTTAACACACATTTTTCCTTTCAATAATAGTACATGTGTGGTACCACTGGATCCTCCTAGCACACGACCAGCAAATTTAAACTTTATTTTTTCATACGCTTGAAGAGGTTAAATTTTGAATTTAATCTCTCTCGCTAACTTCCTTATTGGTACCTTTATCCATCCTGTAGCACCAATGCTCAAATGAATCTACTTTTTTGAGCATGGCTTTATTCCACATCCAGCTCTCGCATCCATAGTTCAAAATTGAGTAGAAGTAGCCGTTCAATATCAATAAATTTATATCTGTATATGTAAACTATGTATGTAATTTATGTATATGAAAAAATTTATTATTGGAAGGAAAATTTATGTATATGTAAGTAAATTCATACAGTCAAACTCAAACAAACGCAACGTAACGAACTCAAATTAACCATATAACACATGTAGTAGAAGTTGAAACTGTTAGAACAACACCGTGGAGACAATACTGTAGTCACAAGTGATTGCAGTACTAAAAGTTGTGACTCAAGCATTGTGACCGATTCCTGTAAAAACATACATAAGAGTGAAAAGAAGGCACTTGAAAAAGGTTTGAAATGAGCGAATAAAAAACTGACGAGGAAGCTGGCTGCTCGAACTGTAGGTACAGCAACACATTATCAGACAATAGATACTGTATTACGCAATAATCACACTTTAGATTTAATGTTTGATGTTTTGATCATTTTCATTGCAATTCATCCCTCAACTACTTTAGCTAGCAAGAGCCTGCAACCTGTTAAATGTCAATTAATCAATAATCCGTGCGCTTAGCGCCAAAGGCCGAGCAGTGCATGCCAAGGCCAAGTAGTGCACGTTTAAAATACATCGGTCCAAGCGCTTGCAACTTTCAAGCGACCGTAAAAAACAGACTGACGCACAGCAACATGCTCACAGGCGTCCGCATAGGGACATACACACAGACATACACACAGAGACGTACAGAGAGACGTACACAGAGACGTACACAAAGAGATGTATACACAGGCACCCACACACGGGTCCACACAGACAGACAAATGCAAATTCGCCCCTTTGTGTAGAAAAATAGACCTCATTTCGTTCGGTCAAGTAAATATTTTGCCTTAGTTTATGTCCAGAACCGTTAATAATTTCTCCATGTAAATAAGGATTGGTACGGATCGTTCTCGTCTCCAGGGACTAATAATCCGGGAGCCACTCAGCTCCGGTGTTCGGCTGGACTTGCATGCTTTACTGCTTAGACGGGATAATTGCTGTACAGCGTTTCGCAGAGTGATCTGATATTTACCAAATATCAGTTTGGTCGAAATACAACAGCTTATCTTGACTGATCAACTATTAGTGTCGGCCTATGCGGAGGCAATCGCACAAACTTCATTTATCTTTGTAAGTTATCAATAATCATACAAACTTCATTTGTCTTTGTATTTGTCTTTGTCTTTCAGCGTTAGAAGTAGTTGGACAGGGAGGTGTCTATCCATATTTTTATTGGTCCAGATTGTCAAAAAATACATAAAAATACATTGCGAAATTTCTTGAGAAGGACGGCCCAACTCCCCGGGATCGATCTAGGTTAATCCCTGCGCGTAGCAATTAATCATTGAATAATACGTTGCAGTTATTAGGTAACGGTAATCGTAAGTAATAAATTACAAAAAAGAATAATATATCATGCTAGACGAGGCTTAACTAACTAACGATACTATGCACCATAGGCATAATTTGTCTTTTAAACTTACATTTATATATATATTACAGACGTAATAATCGATTCTTTGAATTTGGGATCTGAGAATAATTATAACTATGTACATGAAGATTACAAGACGGAGTAAATTAACTCCTTTAACTTTATTTTATAATGTTTACATTACATTACCGGTACCGTGTTTTATTCAAATCCAGGTGATTGATAAGCATACCGACTGTTCTGGCCCAACTTCTGAGCGAGTCATAATGGCAACCAGCTGGCAACATTATTTGGAGAATGAAGCAATCGTATCATGCCATAGTAATATACAGTAGTAGTGTATATTTTTTCAATGACCAGAACTTAATCTAATATATATTTACATAGATTATGAATATGCTCAGGCCCGTGACCAGAATTTCATTTCTGAAGGGGGTTTTGCAGTCGAAAAATGTTCATCGATCTTTTAAATTTTATCGACGTTTTTAATGTTTTCATTTGGGTCGGGAGAGTTTACCAGGGAAAAATGTCTGGGGCCTGGAAAGTGGACGCAATTCTGAATCTTGCGCCACTTTAAGAAAAAAACACATTCATTTCAAGAGGTTTGAACCTCGGAACAGCTTTTAAATACTGCCCCGAAACTGAGAAATATAGTAGTCTAACATATAATAGCATTATTAGCATTTAATTTCTCAAATGACCAGAACCAATTGTTATTTGTAGATGTTATTAGCATTATAGGCGTTTAAAACATCTATTATACACACTTTTATATGCTCGTTGTTACTTTGATTTGTTTTGGCACCTGGCGCAGAATAAACCTTCCATTTTGTGCAGCATTAAGAAGATGGTACAGGATTCGTACAGCGAGGTGGAACAATTAACAAAAAATAAATGCAAAATTCGGATCACGAAAAGGTGGCGGGATGCCTAGATTGGGAGAATATGAAATAATTCGATAACCTATTCGCCCTTCCTATATATGCTATACAGAAGTAATAGCTTGCGTCATAATAGATGTGAGAACTTGCTATCACTCTCCGGATATGAATATTGTAGTACATCACAATACAGCTGACGATTGAAAACATTGTCTTGACAACATTTTATCCATTTATGTCGTCTGATGTATTTTAAGCTACAAATTACAACCTTTAAAAAGAATCTTTTCATTGCTATGTACTCTATGATCTCATTATTTTGCATTATTACCTCGTATCTTGTATTTTATCTAGTATCTAGTATTTTGTAAGTTCGATGTCTATTTCCTCGTAGTCGCCAATGTCTAAAAAATCCTATATGATTATCAATTTCAATATAAACAATAGAAAAGCTTATACGACGCAAGCGACACAGTGAAGTTAATTAATACAAAAAATTGTGTCCGTGCACATCGCATGTTTCAAACAGGACTAATAATAAATAAATTGATTAATTATTAGTTGAACTGCAGCGTTGCTACGTCGCTTGCTTTCTACTGTACAATACATTTGCAGCTAGAAGCATACAACTTCAGAATCTCTTGTAACGACTATGGAGTAACACAATGCAACAGATTCGAAACACTATACATCTAAATGTCCAATGCGTCATCAAAGTAATGGACCGATTCGAATTGATGCGATAATTAATGAATCAATAGTAGCCTACTCGCCAATAATCAATCCTCGCTCGAATTGTATAATTACTAACGTATCGAAATTAATCAAACATAATACTTTAAAAGCTATTATGTATTTATTTACTCCTGTGCTCAACAGCAACAATTAAAACGAGCGCCGGTTTTAGTAGTTCTTAATTCATACAGTCAAGGTTTTCCAACGCCAATACGCCATTGCTTTTGAGTATACCATTTTGGATTTCTCTATTGAAGATTGATCGAAACGGAACATGATCATTATAACAATACAGTTGAGTTACGTTTACTGTAGATACGAAGCTACTGTAGTTGCGTTACTTATAACGCGTTATATCCAATATTGAAGAAGCTACGGAAAGAATCTAAACTGGCTACTCACAGTATCCTCAGTCAAATGTACCTACCTGTATCTCGGGTAAAGTGCAATCATGTAAATGATTCGAAACGCCGCTCGCTCTAACACACTGAAGCCACCGGTCTCCTCCTCATTATCGAAACTGAATACGATACGTGTGGGCCTACAAACTAACTGTGCCTACCTAGACTTGGAGAAACAGCAGAGAGAGAGAGAGAGAGGGAGAGAGAGAGAGAGAGAGAGAGAGAGAGAGAGAGAGAGAGAGAGAGAGAGAACTATTATTCGCAAAAGCATACAGGGAACTTGCTTCACAGAGCAGAATCGCGAGCGATCTAGGCCTTACAACAAACTCTGTCTAGTACAACAATACGAGTCTAACTCTGTTCAGCCTTCCTGTGAGTCCAGATGGATGGCTATAAACCGCAGCTAGAGAGAAAGTTATCTAATACACGGAGAGCTGGAGAATCGGCTGCAGCTGCAGCGGCGCCTGTTCCTGTTTGTTGTAAGGTGGCGCTACTAGTCTGGAAGTGGACTGACTGAATACTTGAAAGGCCGCCATCAATCATTATTACGCCGTGGCCTGCTTTTTAACGTTTTTTTTACTCTTTCAACGTTTCAGCAATTATTTTGTTGACGTCTTCAGTACGGGTTTTTGCCACAGTTTTCAGGCGAATTACTGAACTTGGGTTAATGGTTTCAATGCATGGTAAGCTGGAGAGATTCGTAGAATGACAGTGCAAAGTTTAGAGAGAAGCTTCAGCAACGTTTGTTCATCGAGTACACATTTTGTTAGATTCTCGATCATGTTTGAGTTAGCTACTAAATGACATTTTTTCATTTGACACATCCAGTTTTCACAAAATTGGCGAACTATTTGTATGAAAAATAATCTAAAATTAAAGAGTAGCTAAAATCGAGTACAAAATATTTAAGAAATTTTAATATATTCAGTTTCTGCTCAATGTATACTACAGCCTTACTTATACCGGGTGCAGACAGATTATTCTTTCCTGCTAGAATACAGTTATGTATCGATGAATTAATGGCCAAGGTAAGTCCAAGACATTCCTGAAAGAGCCTTGACAAGGCAAGTCCAAGCCGTTCCTGAAAGTGACAAAGCAAGTCCAAGGCAGTTCTGACTGAGCCTTGACAAAGCAAGTCCAAGGCATTCTTAAAAGAGTATTGACATGGCATGAAATGTTGACTTCCCTCAAGTCAAGGCAAATGCAACAAACTGTTCGGCAAATATTTTTTTCCTAAATCAACACAAGGAAATGTAATTTTCTCAGGATCAGTAGCACTCAGTGCAAAAAAAATTCCAAATGACAAGCAAGATAAAATGTTCGTTTGTTGATAACGCAACATCAGAGAAAAGCTAAATTAAGATTAATAATTGGCTAATTAGTTGAGCAAATCATTGCAACTAGCACAAAGATTCAGATAATTGCCTTGCACACTTAATAATGGTTCTGAAATATGAATATTTACTACCGGGAGAGTTTGATTTTATAGGATAGCGATTGATATCTTTCCCTGGCACTTTCTCTCTCTCTCTCTCTCTCTCTCTCTCTCTCTCTCTCTCTCTCTCTCTCTCTCTCTC
>JAQFYQ010003099.1:0-10997 GCA_034694885.1 Buchholzia appendiculata
TTGGGTCGTAGTCCACATGTATACTGACTTGGGTCGTAGTCCACATGTATACTGACTTGGGTCGTAGTCCACATGTATACTGACTTGGGTCGTAGTCCACATGTACAGTATGTCCAACCAGGGTGGATGTAACAGTTAGTGGCTGATAGAACTACAATTGCTCAAGATGATGACATGTGTCGATCTAACCGTAGTAACTTGATGTTCATCTATCTTCGTCTTTGTCGATTTAGTTTGCGATAGCAAACAGTGGTCGTAAATGTGCCTTGATGTGAAATGTTGTGTGGTATGTGTTTTGTGATGTCACTTGTTGTATGTTGATTTCAGTGATGAGAAGTCACAGCGTTGGTGGATATCAGTTGGAAGTAAAGAAAGCCGTTGATCGGGACAACAGAATGGGCGGAGGTTTGTAGTGCTGGATTGATAACGCTATATTGAACCTATTTTACCGTGTATCGATTAAGTTAAAGAGATTTACTTGCGAGCATTGGCTGTTCTCGCATTTCACGATTTCAATCGACTTGCAGTGTTTGATTTTACGTTCACTATGACTATTGTGTGGTTATTTAATTTGAAATTCAGTTGAATTAATTGGATGTGCTACTGGATTTTGAATTGTATTAGCTGTTGATTTAGTATTTTTTACTTTTGATGGAATATTAGCATGAGGTGCACCACTGAAATGTATTTGTCATCATTTTTGGATCTGCCATAGATTTTTTTGTTAACTTTTAGAAACAATTTGATTAGACTATGTAAGATTTTTCTCTGTTCAAATTATAGTCTATTTGATCTGTTATATAATTGATCAATGTTTGGCTATGAAACTCAGTTGGTGGTAATTTATTCTATGCTTTGATTAAATGTGAGCGAGACTGGACATTTTTTCTGATTTATTTACATCATGATTGATGATGAGAATATATAAGTAGCAAATTGGTTATCTGTTTGTGAAAATTGTCCACTGGTAACAGATTACGTGGATTATTTTGAAGAACTGGTGCTACTTAAGGTGACCACGCTAATTGTTGTAAAGCTGTAACTTGTGTAGTATCAAGTTGATTTTTAACAAATATCTGCTGTTTTAGGTCGAGGTGGGAGCCGTGGTCGTGGGGATCGTGGTGGCCCTAGAGGTGGCGGTAAGTGTTGTAATTTTGACGGCATCACTTTCCATGCTAAATGTATTGCAGTTTTCATTTGGACAATTTCTTATCTGTGTTAACAAATTATAATCAAAGAATTACTAATCCTTGTGATTTTATTTATTGACATTTTTCTTAACGTATTCCGCTTAAAATTACCAGTTATGTCTCGACTCCTCTACAGTGTATGCTTCTGCACTGTTGCTGAATTCTGTTTGTAATACTTATATTTGATGTTTCATTATTAGTGCTCTGCCTTCCAGCAGGTCCTTGACTTGCAACTTCTCGACCAAACTTTATTTATATTTCCATGACTTCTTTCTATTATTCAGTGCTTCAATTTCTTCCATTACATCCGTCAACGATTCTCCATGCAGCGAATGACTGCAGCAAATTTAGTATCTATTCCTCTAATGGATGTCATAATCTGACGGTTATTGTACCGTTGTCTGTTTATTGCAGGAAGAGGTAGCTATGGAGACAGAAGTGCTGGGGGATATGGTGGTTCATCGGGATACGGTGGTTCGTCTGGTGGATACGGTGGCGGCGGATATGGAGGTGGTGGCGGCGGTGGATATGGAGGTGGTGGCAGCAGTTATGGTATGCAAGTGTAATATGTATTTGATTGTTATGACAAGAAAGTGTAACTGTATTAAGTTGGTATATTATATATATCTCTTTATGCAGGTAAGATTTTCAGGTACAATTGTGTTTATGTAGTTATAATATTGTAATATTTATGTAGTTATGGTATTCTAATATGGTATTGTAATATTTATGCAATTGTGGCATTTCAGTTATTTTACTATTGTTGCATAGTTAGTCTAAGAAATTTGATGGTAATGACCAGCAGATTGTGATAAAAACTTGGTCCATTCTTACTTTAGTTAAATCGGCACATTTTTATTATAGCTGTATCGAGATCTTTTTTGTGTGTGTTTTTGCAGGTTATTATTTTATTCAAAAATTATTTAAGAATTCAAAGTCAATGAGTGCATAATTTGCTGCTGCTAAATATCAGACTGAATCTGAAAGTAGATATTTACAAGCTTAAATACATTTTAGACTTTTTATAGCTGTTACATGTTCACTGTTGATTCAGGTGGTTATGGTGGCGGTGATTCATATTCTGCCGGCGGTGGTTACGGAGCTAGCACCGGTGGAAGCTGGAATCAGGGCGGTGGTGGTGGTGGAGGATATGGTGCCAGCCAAGGCGGTTACGGAAATGGTTACGGAGCTGGTTCGGGTAAAAATTAGCAGCTTGTTTTATTGCTCCTAGCATTACATCTACAGTGCCGATTTTTGCGAAGTTTGACGCTGGATTATATGCTTGCTAACCTAGGAACTTACTGCTTATCCATTACACATAGAGCTGAGTGCCTTGTAAGTAGAGAACTGAGTGCCTTGTAAGTAGAGAACTGAGTGCCTTGTAAATAAACAACCGAGTGCCTTGTAGACTGCTGCATGTTTATCTAGTACTGCATGCTGATAGCAGTCGACATCAATTACATTTGATAAATCTTTCAGTATAGCTCATTGAAATGCTGTTGTGCCTGCTCAAATGTTGTAAGATGGAACAGACATGAATTAACATGAACAACTTTGACATTTATGATTCGTAATGCCAATCATTGTGAGGAGCACAGTTGAGGAGCATTGCAGCTATTGAAGAAACATTTTAGTAGTACTTTGTTAAGGATATGTAAACAATTGTTGTTGCCGGTGTTGTTCTTTATTATGACATTGCTTTTATTTTATGTGCAGTGTAGTTCGTTCTTTTAATAAGACATGCTGTCTTGTTCAGTGTAGCTACTTTTTTATTTCATGTTGTTGCAGTCGTGTTTACTTGTTGTATAGCAGGGGGAAGTGGGTTTGGAAGTGGTTACAGCAGTAGTTACGGTGGCGGTGCAATGAAGAGCGGAGGATATAGCCAACGTGCGGCTGGACCTTATGGAGGTGAGCCTAGCACAGGTATATCATGAATCGGCTGTCTAGTATAGCTCTATGTCTCGGCTACTAGGAATATATTTGATGGAATATTTGCTGGTTGTAATTTATGATAAATGTAAAAAGTTCATTCCGCTAAAGGCATCGTGGACACCGTATGGACTGATAAACTGTTGGATACCGTTGACGAGCGAAAATCTGTCAAAGAGCTATCGACAGTTGAATTAACTTATTGCAGTTTTCAATTGATAGTGATGCATTGCTATCATGTATCTAAAGCAATAAATGCATTCGGAAAGAAGTTTTTGCCAAGTTGTACACCAGTGCTCTCGTGGTCTCTGAGCTATTAATGTTTTCAATTCCATCAAGTAAATTGTTGTCACATGTTGGATTGTCCACGGATGTGAACAGCTACTTGCGGACATGCAGATAATGAACCAGCAATCCCGTATCTCTGAGCTTTGAATCACAGTGGATTGAGAGGGGAAATTGATGTTGCATGACTGTCCTCGTGATGACAACCTATTACTTGTAGTCATTCTATTATTGTGTGTTTGTTTTCTTTCGTAGATTTATTAGCGTAGATAATACTTCATATATTTGTGTCTGTATGGAAACGTGTTTGCGTTGCGTCACTTCTAGGTAGTTACGGAGGAGGATCCGGTGGAGGTGGCTATGGTGGAGGGGCATATGGTGGAGGCTATGGACAGCCGCGTTAATTCTTCCATTGGTGTACAGTGAGCAGGTTTGTAAGTCATCTATCTTCTGCACACGACAATCCTTAGCTTCATTTGCTTTTTTCTTTTACGCTTAGAACGGTTGATAGGTGTACTAGTTTTGTAAGACAATGCGTTGTTAGTTTGATGCAGAGTTTGTGTGGTGTGAGAATAAGTTGCTGAAATGTTGTAAGTGTAGAATTTTTTATCTATTCTAAAAGTACTTATGGCCCGTGAAACCGGGAAAGGCAAATATTCATATCCCGGGGTAAGGATATGCAGTGTCTGTAGATAACTTTAGTCGTGTGAAAGCTTGAGAGTAGAGGATGCACTTAAATGTGATTCATGGAAAAGAGCTGTTGTGGAAACCTTCCGACCATTGCTGATAGGGAAAAATTGACATTAAAAGATGATATTGATATGTGACAATTAGTGTTAAAACATCGATTGTTTTGCAGATATTTTTGTGATCAGCGTTCGTGAATTAGGGGAAGTGAGACCTTGGGCATGCCATTGTACCACCTTACAAATTTTAATTATATCAAGAATTTGGTAGAAGTTTGTTTAACTCGTTATGAATTCAATTCTTTTCTTTCTTGATTTCTTTCAGGGATTTTTTTCACTCAATGAACTTGTCCCAATCCCCCACATTAACATGATGATGTTATTCTATATGCCTCATGTCTCATATATGGTTTTCAATCCTGCAATGATGCTTCTTCATTGGTGTTCTTTTTTCTCTAATTGTGCGCTCCTTCCTTATGAATATCGTCATATCAGAGCTATGTGATTGTTTATTCTTGGTTCTTAAAGCCCGTGTATGGCTCTATTGGTGGTTCTATCATTATATAAGTTTTTTTATGAATAGATTTACAAATGATTGCACTGCTAATGATTTTTAATGAAGCGTGTGTATTGCCTGAATATTAATAATATGTTAAGTTGATTGATGCTATGTCTCTGCATTTACTTGATACGTTACTGTTGTTGTTTCTTCTAGGCTAGGCAGATCGTAGGCTAGTCAGACAGTCCTAGTACGTAGGCTAGGAACTATAGTCTCTCTCTCTCCCTCTCTCTACTGATGAAGTAGGCTAGGAAGCTAGGCTATAGTCTATGTGGAGAATACGACTTAACGACTAGAACCTATCAGAACTGAATCGGTGAAGTAAAGTTTCCACGTAGTGGAGCAGTTCGTTTATGTCCGTTTTGTGAAGTTGTTGTATTTGGAGAACAAGGAGTTGTTTGAAGAAATGTGGGCTAAGAAAGTTTTATGTCGAGGTCGGTTGTGTAATGCAGCCGATTGAGACGTAAAGTTGGATCAAACAGTTTAATGCAATTATCTTGTATCTTGTGTATGTGTTGATATTTTAATTATTAAACTTTTTACAGAAGAAATTAATGTTTCAAATCTTTTCAAATTGATTGAATTTATACTAAATGTAAATACGCAGCGTAAGCAAATCTGTGTGATGTTTTTGAACAAAGCATGCAATACACTGGTGCTACTTTTTCAAGTTCTGAAAACAAGGATTCTGAAAACAAGGATTACTTTGGAAAAATCGGCTTGGATCCTTTGATTTGAAACCTATGTGGCTGAAAATTGAACGAAGTTTATTTCCTGAATTCTAGTTTTGTAAATTAAAACACTTTGGCAAGATTATTTGTGAAGCAAATTTTAACAGATTAAAGGCAGATATGAAGTTTTGATAACTATTGGAATACAATAATCGTAATATTCCATTGATGTGAATATTGCATGAATGCATGGTATAATTAACAAGGGTCTGTGCTCAATATATAACCAATCCTGGTGATTCGTGCTTCAAGAATTTTGAAATATATACATTTTGAAGAAGGCATTAATTGTTCGAAGTTACTCTGGATCTATGTATGGATTTCATTGAGTCATCCTCACTGTAATTCTGTGGATCATATGATTAGCAACTTTAGTGCATTTGTACGCTTGAATGTTAATAAGTTCAAAAGGTGTTCTGTTCCCTGAACAAGCTGTGAAATGACACAAAACAATGTGATTTGATAGAATTTGATATAGAAATTACAGATGTTTCCATGTTATTTCTCTAGAAGTTCATTTATGAATATTGTCGTCAATTTTCTATTAAGTGCTCAACAAATTAGTACATGTAGTTGTCGATTATATTATCTCTTCGTCAAGTTGGTCGTGATCCGCTGTAAAACCATGGTCTGTCATGGAATTGCAGCAGTACCTAACAAGAACAATGTTGCTATGCTCCTCTGGCTTTTTCAGCATAGTTAATTTCCAACTAGCCAGGAAGACTGCAGATTAGATTCTTTTGCTGTGAAGTTCAAACAATAGATATTCACTTATGGTGGACCTTGAAAAAATGTTGGATGGTAAAGAGTAATGATGCTTTTGATTGTTAGGAGTAGTTATTTGGCCTAATTTGGTGTCCATGGATATGAAAGAGGGGTGCCTATACAGAGTTTGCAGCGAAGGCAGTCATTTTTCAAGGAGTTGTGTGATTTTGTGTACGTCCAGAGTGAGAGATTTTCTACTTTATTCGTCTGTGGATTAGGGACGGTCCTGAACCATCGCTCTAAAGTCTAATCTGCACAACATCAAAATGAACATATGAATCGCTTATTCATACATAAGATGTAGCTAATCATTTCCAAAGTTCCGCAGTGAATGATCTTTAAGATAACTTTACACAGAAACATACATGTACATTCTCCTGTGACGCATAACTATGACCTGAAATGATATAAAGTTTGATGTTGTCAATTCTTAATTTCTTTCGTGGCATTCAAGTAGTATTTAAATTAAAAAATGAATAAACATAAACCAGTTTTTGAGTAATTTTAAGAATTCATTTTATTATTTGAATTTATTTACATTTCTATGCATTCTGACAGACCATTAACATCAAATGTTTACATTCTTCTCAGTGTACACCTCTTCTTTCAGTTTTTTGTTTAGAATATTCTGTAATCCTTTTTGATACTTCCGTCATTATCAACATGCCAATTCTTGGTCTGTCTAGTGTACTTTTTTAGCCTGCCATTCAATATACCAGCAACCGTTTTTTCTTTAATGTCATTCAAATTCAATTCAAAAACCACTTTGAACACGCATGTCGGAAATATAAATAACTTGAAGACTAACCTTAATAGCATGTGTTATAAAGTGTCATCATCATCATCATCAGTGCTCTGCCCGAAAGCAGGTCCTTGGTATCCATTTGCTCCACAACTCGCGATCCTCGCTTTCCTTTTCATTTGCTCATGTGATCCCTCCATTCTGTTCATAAAGCATACTCTGTCTCGGTCTTCCTGGTCCTCTCCTTCCCTCAATTCTGCCTTCTATCGCATCTTTCATCAATCTCTCGCCCCTCAACACAAGTCCAATCCAGTTTTTCTTTCTCTTTACGACTGTTTGCGCTATGCATCTTTCTTCTCCCACATCATGTAGCACTTGTTCATTAGTTTGGTTCATTAGTTTTCCTGTTGTCAACTTGCTGTTTCCACTCATTCTCCATAACCACATCGTAGATGCTTTCAACTTATCTTCCTCTGACTTTCACAAGGTTCATGTCTCACAGCCGTACAAGGCTACTGGCAAAATTAAGCTCATACAAGGTTATTGGCCAAATTAACCAACCTCTTTTTCAGAAGTTCTTTTCTTTTATCAAATGCATCTTTTGCCCTGATTTCTATATTTCAGGACAAAACACCCTGATATGGAAGCACTTAAGTTTCGCGTGAAATTTGTTGAGAATGGCATAATGATGAGGTAGTGAAGAATTTTTATGTCTGTGATTAAACATCACTGACTGAAACATCTGTAACGATATCATCATCATAATTTATTGTCCAGACTGGGATTGTCCATAATTATCTCTAGGTTTAATTAATTTGTGGTTTGGACATTAATAAAATATTTCTCTTGGTAATTATATAAGAACTACAGTAACTGACGAGCTTGTTCATGGTGAAGCACATGACATTTTGAATTTGTATTGAAGCAAAGTTTATCAACAGACACCCTTTCTGAGACCAACAGTCTCGCTGCTTGCAAGGAGGAACATGGTGAGTTTATTGTAAAGCTCGTCGGACTATCCGTTAGATGATGTTGTGACTGCGACAATCACTGCGAGTCTGTATGGCTGCAATTCCTTCATAACGTTAGAGAGAAAACTTTTGTTAGTATTCAACCCAGTTTCATTCCTGTAGTGATAATTATGGACAAAGCCAATGTCTGCAATTCATCAACATTTGATGTCAGTTTTCCCATTCAGGAAGGATTAGATGTTTCCAACGATGGATATTTTCTCTACTCGCAGGTCGTGATCATGTGTATCCAAGACACTCCGTGTATCCAGTTCTTTCATATTCAATCACACACACATGCCATCCAAGTCTTTCGACTCAACTTTTTTCCCTTTCACATCCAGAAACTTTCATGCATTTACCTATCACTGTCACCGTTTCTTTCCATATGTCTAAACCATCTCGGCCTGCTCTCTCTGACAATATCACCCACAGCGAAGATAACCAACCGCCAACAATGGACGTGTGACTCCATACATTTTTACTTGAGGGGCTTGGAAATTTCTTGGAAATTGCGGGAAGCAGGTGCAAAACATGTTGATGAGCGGTGGGGTATTGTGGCGCACACAAAAATTTGTGACGAATGGGAGGGGTAGCGGTGTACAATTTTTTTACGATCGGGCATGTTGAGGCTGGAGAGCTAAGCCTCCCGCCAGCTTCTGATACGCACCACCTATGACAATGGAAATTTTCTCTTGGCATGGTGCATATCAATCATGTCCATAATCAGCACTCGGTTTTAATTTCTTCATATCCGATTTTACACACTCCATCAAAGTATTTCCACACATGCTTTTGCCTACTGGTTGTACCAATTGTTCACCTACCAGTGCACAGGTTTCCCAGAAATTTCTAATTAGGGGGGTGTCAAGAATATCTGGGTGTGTAAAAAAAAATAATAAAACAGACAAGCATGGATGGTCATCTCCCGGTACCAGACATGGTTGGGGTTGTGACGAAAAAAATTGATTTCACATATATTTACTTCAAAATCTTATCCCCAGCAGGGGGTATAGTAAGTAGAAGTGGGGTGTGCTGAGATTTAGCCGGGGGTGATCGCCCCCTTCCCTGCTGGGGTCTGGGAAAATCCTATGCCAGCATATTAACGGTTAACCTCCCAAGCAGATCAACTGTTTAACAACTACTGGTTTTACCAATTGTTAACCTACCTGTGTATTAACTGTTAGCCTGCCAGGTGCACCAACTATTAAACTACCGGTTGTATCAACTGCTAACCTACCTGGCATACCAACTGTTAAATTACAAGGCATACCACCTTAAATAACTAGTTGATCCAACTGCCAACCTACCGGTTGTATCAACTGTTGCCTACCGGTGGTGCATTAACTGTTAACCTACCAGGCGTACCAACTGTTGATCTACAGGTTGTACTCGCTGTTATGTTGTTAACCTACTGGCTGAACAAACTGCTAACCTACCACTTGTACCAGTCATTGATCTACCTGGTGTGCCAACTGGTCACTGCATAGTGCATCGTGTGATGTGAATAGCAGACCGCTTTGGGATAGATGATCTTCGCATTTTATTATCTTTGTTTAAACTACTTCGGTCTTGAAGAAAGACTAAATATGTCTCATATTTCTTAAAAATGAAATATCTACACCGTGCCGAAATTGAAACCTTTGTCTATTATGCGATTGTTGAAATTATCTGGGTAACTTTATGAATATATTTATTTAGAAGGGAATCTGAGACGTTGGTGCGCAGTTCATAGATATTTTACAGTATCCAAAAGTTTTTTTTACAGACGGAAGTAGTTTTAGCAAAGACGTTAAATGTGCGAAGATCACTTATCCCAAAACGGTCTATTGGTGCACCTGTGATGCTGATGGTTGTTTGAAGACTGCACAACAGATTTAATAATTTTTAATTATTGAAATTGAATGCAATCCACTTATTTGTTAGTTTGCATTTATCTTTTCAGTGTTTGACTCCGTGTGAGAATGGGAAGTCAGTTGCTTACTCTTGAGTTTATAGTTTTAGCCTATTGCAAGTGTTCGTAGTATGAGGTATAAATCTTTCATTATATCTGTCTATCGGTCTGATTTTCTGTCTCTCAATCTCTATCTTTCTGTCTTTATCTCCAGGCCTGCAGCCGGGATTTCAGGAAGGGGGTTTGACTTCCTACAAAATTTGGAAGACTTTCAGAATTTTCATTCAAGTTTGAGCTTCCAAACGACCTGTTATTAAAGAAAAAAAATTATTAGAGGGGTTCTTACCTGTAAACCCCCCTTCGCTACAGTCCGGATTGTCTCTATCCATTTTTCTCTTTCTGTGCGCAGCTGTGTATATTTTATGTTATATTTTATGTTATATTTTTAATGTTATATTTTTTGTTCAATTTTTTTGCCACCGTATAGGAATCACACAGGTAAACTTTCGTAAATATTTGCAAGTTAAATTTTGAGCTATTGCAGATTCAATAAAATTTAAGTTTTCACAATTATTCATAAAAAGTAAATAAATTGCAAGGTAAGCAGGTTTTTAAACCTTAATAAAAAATAGGCGTTTATGTGATTTCATGGATAGATGACACGTAATGTTATGCGTACTTGTTTAAAAAGAATAGCAAAGCTACCATCAATAGTATATAAAAAATCTTGTATATACCAATGAGAAGTTTTGTAAAAATTAGTATTCGCTAGGTGGCTACGTGTTCCATCGACCCTTTCTATAATTTTTTTCACTTTTTGGTCTATTTATAGATCAGTAGGCTATACATCTATTTATAGATCAGTGGTAATCGATTATTTATAGACTAGTGGGCTAAGCGGAAGTAGAAAAATCCCGGTAGTGCCACGACGCCGCCCTAGCGAATACTGTGGAACTACGTTTTGAAAACTTCTCATTTAATAGCAGTTATTACCCTGTTTTCTGATTCTGTAATTTGATCATTGACAATTATTTTGCAAATATGATGCACAGTGGAATCTTCCATGGTAGCTTCCTGTTTCTTTACCATTAAAAATTAATAAACCAAATATTAAACCAAAATACGCTTCGCAGCGAGGAGATAGAGGGTTCGCCTCTCGACAACGACTGATTGTGTTTGGTAGCAAACCTGGGCAAATTGCTAACG